>CAKOAT010452932.1:3994-85626 GCA_932364175.1 Eruca vesicaria subsp. sativa | reverse complement strand
AACCACTTTATCATTAGAACCTCTTGATGCTTGGATTTGCATTTTAGTAGCCATTGTTTTGTTTACTGTTTTGTTTGAATGTATGTAGAGATAATCGGAATAGAGTGCTGTCTATTTATAATATAAGGGACGTGCTTAGGTTTTAAGAGCAAACTTGGGGAGAAAGTTGGGGGATATTCTCTATAGTAATGAATATTGATTAGGATTAGTATTTGGGAAATCCATAAATATAGGTGAACAGAATTTGTTATCTGCTTAAATCGCCCATTTAATATTGAATATTGATTAGGATTAGTATTTGGAAAATCCATAGATATTCTCTTTAGTCAATAAATTTTGAATCTTACCCGAATATATATGAGTATCCCAATATTATTGTTATTTATAATATTATTGTTATTCATAATCTTACTCGAAATTATCAGTTGTTTAACATGAGTTTCAGTTCTCGGAATTTTCATTATCGTGTGAATTTGCATAACATAATTTGTTTATTTAAGAACTAAGATTATATACATTAGTATTGGATTAATTTGAATAGAGTTAGTATTTATAAATCACATTTCAGTTACTGTACATAAAATAAGGTTAGGGAACTGGATTGTAGATATGGTTTGCATAGGGTTTGAATAGAGTTTAGGGTATAGGATTTATTTAAGAACTAAGATTGTATACATTAGTGTTGGATTAATTTGAATAGAGTTAGTATTTATAAATCACATTTCAGTTACTGTACATAAAATAAGGTTAGGGAACTGGATTGTAGATATGGTTTGCATAGGGTTTGAATAGAGTTTAGGGTATAGGATTATCTGAATAGAGTTTAGGGTATAGGATTATAACATTTGAAGGTGTTATAGTCCATTTGCAGATCCGAAATATTGAAGCCTATTTCGTGAAGCCCATTTAATATTTCGTGAAGCTCATTTAATATTTCGTGAAACCCATTTAATAAAAAGAAAAAGTCCAGTTTTGCAATATTTAAAAAAAAAGAAAGAGACAAATCTTGTAATTTCCTAGAAAGTTCAGGGGCAGAAACCAAAACAGTCATCTGCTTTAATAGTATAGATCTAATAAAAAAACTGAAATTCGTTATTAATTTGTGGCTAGTTTATATGTTTTATATATTTAGAAATGATCTTTTTATTTTAATATTTATGGTCTTTTCAAATATATAAAGTTAAATATTTTACTTAATTAATATTTAGTTATGTGTTTTCTGTTTTTTTTTAACTCTTTCATAGAAAGATTTTATAGATAGCAACACAATATATATAACAACTATCTATTTATTTAAGAATAGTTTTAGATTTTGGATAAAAACTATTAATAATCATTTAATAACTTATCTAATAAAAAAGTAAATTTTTTTTTTTAATTTGTGGCTAATTTAGATGTTTTATCATTACAGGTAATATCGATATTAATCGTTCTAGCTTTTAACGTAAGGGTTATGTTACGAAAAATCACTTTGCATTGAGCTCGCCACCACAAGAGAAGCAAACGATGAAGAAAGCTACAGAAGTAGAAGAAAACTTGGACAAAGAGTTAAAATAGTTATACAACTATTTATAAATATATAATATCAATTCAAGTATTATAAAATAAATTATTGTTCACACAATTAAAATATTTAATAATAAATTAAATGAAAGAATCTTTATGTATACAAAGTCTCTGATCATAAATAAATAATTTGTATTAAAATACATTTTTTATTTTCTGGATAGTATAGATATCATTTTTAAATTACTTATCTAATCAAATAAATGTTTATTTTATTTTTATTTTTGGCTAACTTTTATTTTATTAATTTTTAATCAATAATCTAATCTAATAAATAAATCAAATTATTCATTAAGAATGATATAAAAGAATTATATAAGAATTATCTTATTTAAAAAAACAAATTATTTTTGATAATTATACTATACTAGTTTATAATTATCTAAGGCAGCATATAAATCTAATATTATAATATCAAATTCGTTTTTAATTATATTATAAATTATATAGATATATTTTATTAAGTGTATAATCAATATTAGCCGCTTCAACTTTTAACGTGAGAGTTTTATTGTGAAACTCGATCATAGCCGGTCTCAGTCTCTGCCATGTCACGTTTTCCTCAGCCGCACGTCGACCAAGCGCCGAGTATCTGAAAAAATGAGGAACATTAAGGGACACGAGAGAAACAAGTTTTCTAGAGTATTAATCTTTACCTTGCTTGAAATGTATCAGTCTTGTAATCGTATCTGACTTTAGCATCGTAACACGACATCATGAATCCAACATGTCCGTTCTGCATCAAACCAAACATATACAGTATTGTACTCCCTCCTTTCCTAAATATATTATGTTTTGTAGAGTTTTAATGTTTCAATATAAATAATGTTTAATATATATATTAATATATATAAATGATGTTTTAATATTTATATATTAATCTTAATTTTATGGAAAACTTTGTGCCCAATGTGTTATCCCTATTTTTTCTAGAACAACAACGTGTTGAACTTTTTTCACGAGACACAAAAAGAAAGTTAAATCACTTCTGCTTCTTTCTGACCTTTTCCTTTACTGTTTTACTAACAATGGAGACAAATCTATCTCTATTAGGGTTGGGCGGATAAACCGAACCCGAAAACCCGAACTGAACCCGACCCAATAAAAATAAATCCAAACCCGACATAAGTATCGAATGAATTTTGTTTATGGTATTTCGGATTATGGATATTATCCGAATCAAAGCTAAACCTAAATGGATATCCGAAAGAACCCGAAACATTCAAAATTTCAAAAATAACTTGTACCAAACATGATTTCAATTCCTTATATATCCAAAATACTTTAAGATATTATTAAACATCTAAAATAATTATTTTTTACATGAAAGCTGATGGTTGTAGATGGCGGTTGAAGCTTGAAGTTTTTAGATTTTGGCTTTATTTTCACTGAATAATGTTTCTCATTTCATGAAACTTGATTTTCGTTTTATATCTTCATTTATTTAGTTTTCTTTTTATCAGTAACTATGTTGACCTTTCGTTTTATTTCAAATGATTACATTTGATGTTCTTTTCTTATTTTTGAATCATTTTTACTTATGTTTTGGTTATAAAATAGATATAAATCATGTACTTTAAATTTGAAGAATCGATTTTACTTATGTTTTTTTACAAAGAAGTATAAATCAAATATTTTAAACCAAAGAACCGATTGGGACCCGAAATCGAAAGTAAATTGGGTTATACCGGTTCTTTGAAAATTTACTAACTCCGACCCGAACCCGATATAACTCGAATCGATCCCGAACCGGACTTTTATATAACCCGAATGGGGCTGATTTTGATAAACCCAACCAAATCGAAACCTGATTGGAACCAACATCCATATTCTGTCAGATTGAATGTCTAAGTGGAAAACTGAAAACAAATTTGGTGGTCGAATAAAGAAGACGCTCACAGTGCCCACACATATCCACTCCTTAACTGTGAGGACATACCGTCATTTGAAAGGTAATTAAATGAATTTCCGCTATGAAATTTTACCTTGTATATAATTATTTAATTGTACTTAATTAATGATCATTTACAAAAACAGCGATTTCGTTGCACAAGTTGAAGAAGTTATACCACAAATATCAACTAATGATCTCAACAAAAGGAAAGAGCAGCACTTCGTGAAGTGGTTAAAAACGCAGGTACAAATCACAATATAAATAATTAAGTTGGTTATTTTATTATAATATTACATATTAATGAAATTAATATATAAATTTCAGGTTGATTATGATGATCCATTCTATAGTCTGTGGGTTCATGAATTGTGTAACAAGGTCTGGTCGCTAAGGTCACTATAATACCTATGTATTTCAAACGAGGTTACACTTTTCACACTTACCAGTATGGAAGTCGTCAAACAATGGTGAATTATGGATTATGTGTGAAAGGTGAAACATATTTCTTTGGGATCTTACAAGATATCATCGAAGTGGAATTCCTTGGTTTACTGAAGATGAAATGCATCCTCTTCAAATGTGATTGGTTTTGACCCCACCGTCAATAGAAGTGTTCAATATATCAAGTTTGGAGTTGTGGATATCAATGCTACACGGAGGTACAACAAATTTAAACCCTACATATTGGCATCTCAAGCAGATCAAGTTGTTTTATTCCATATCTGAGGATCATACAATATGAAATATCTTGGTTAGCCGTTATAAAAGTTCCATTTCGGCCGAGTATTAAGTGATGAACAACCACATTTGCAAGAAGATTCTGTAAATAAAGTGGAAGTACCTGAACAACCTACAGATGAATTCTTACTTGTTGATTCACAAAACCCATGATATGAAGATTTTCCAGACAATATAACAGACAAAGCCAACAAAGATGAATTTCAAGAAAGAGATGACCTGAGTGATGGTTATGATGATGAGTGAATTTAATTATGTTACAATGTTGTGTTCTCTTTTATTATGAGACTCATTGTATTGTATTATCTTCTACATTATCTTGCTCATGTATGAACTTAATTAATGTTTAAAAAATTATGTTAAAACGAGTTATGAGACTTTGTAATTTGGGGTTTAGAAGTGTAAAATGTATATACAACTTATGAAGTTTGGGGTTTCCGTTTTTGGGTATAATCACAGTCATCCCTACTTCATCGTAATACGCAAATGCGGGTCTTCCCTACTTTGTCGTAATGAAAATTCGATCCTATGTCGTCGTAAGTTTACTTCTACTTTACAAAGATTAGTAAAACACGAGTCGATCATATGTCGTCGGAGTTAGATGATGTAGTAAATTTATTGCAAATTTTCCTATAAATATGCACAAGAAAAAAAAATACAAAAAGTTAAAAATGTCTCATGGTGGCAATTACTTAGCCAAATGTTACCAGAGAGATTCCTGCTGATTCGTCCCAAAAACTGAGGAGAGTGTGCGGTCACCAGAACAGCTCTAATCATTCCACGTAAATCTACGTGGAGTTCATAAGAACTGTTCTGGTGGCCGTTTCTCTTTAGTTTCTTGGAATATCATTCCTAATTCGTCGTAATCTCAAAATGCTTCATCGTAATCTCAAAAACCGCGTCGTCTCTAATGCGTCGTAATCTCATAAATGTGCATCGTCCCTAATTCATCGTAAATTTACTTGGACATTATGACGAAACCTAAATACCTATATAAACCTTAATAGCCGATCGAAGCCATTGTGTTTCTCCTTTCTCCCTCTTCAACAACGATCTCCCATCTCTCTAGGTATTTTTTTTTTAGTTTTAGTTTTTAGATGGTTAGTTTAGGATGAAATTAGATAAGGTTTGGAATTAGTTTATGATGAAATTAAATTAGGTTTGGAATTAGTTTTAGACTTTTTTTAGTGTAACCATAATTTGTTTTGTTTTTCTAATAAATCAACGATATATATGGCTAGCGGTAGAAAAAGACTTAGGAACATTTCAGCCAGACCTTCTTATGTGGATACATTTCTCAGTCCGCAGAATCCATCTTCTAGCTCCGGCACTGCATCCACCCAAAAGTTTATCCCTGAGAGCCAATCTCAGGGAAGATGACCGCAGACAACTCACCCGTTTGTGCCTCGTCCTCCTCCTCCAGCACCGTATGTGCCTCCTGCTCTGTATGAGGCTCCTCAATACTATCCTCAGAATGAGCCTCTATACCATCCTCAGTATGATCAGTGATATCACTCAAATTACCCTAAGGAATGATTTTACTCTCTTAAATAAGAGGATCGGTTATAATACTTAAGAATCGAAGCCACAGGGAGCGTGGAAACACAATAGACTTTAGATATTAAGATTAAGCTAGGCAGTAAATATAAGAGTAGTAAATAAGTAAGAAGTTTGGATTACAGTGTTAAACAATATGGAGATATAGTTAGATCTAAGGATTGATTCAGTCAAGAGATTAAAAACTACAGTTCAGGATGCTAAGGTTTTTATAGATTTAAATCTAGAATTCTAATGAAAATAGTAAGATATCAAGTAATCAATCTATCATATGATATAAGTCATTGTCATCAACTCTCGTTGAGAACTCATAATAGACCGGTGATCGATGCTAGCATCGATCGATGTTCACATAAATCAAACATTGCGACCTAATCGATTATGTTCAACTAGATTCTTAGACCAACTGTCGTATGCGCCTAGGTATCTAATCCACTCAAGATTCGGGTTCCGTTAATCAGTTGCACCTTCATGCCTCTTAATTGTCCTATGGTTCTAGGTTCAAACAATCAGTCACACTGTCGTGGTACTCTAACTATTTCACATCCTAGTATTACAAGCTACCCTGGTGTAGAATTCAACAAACAACCTTAGCAATCCGAACATATTCAGTTTGACATTAAGCTCATGAAATCCATAAATTTGACAATGTGATTACGCAGACATGCAAGCAATAACACAAATCATAGTCTCAATAAATAATAGAATAAAAATCAATCGTAAAACCAATGGAGTTCCAATCAATCTCTGAAAGAGAATTGATCTTCTATCCAGACCTAAAAAAATTAACAAAAGAAGTAAAAGAAAGTGTAGCCGTCAACAATGGCTTAGAAAACACATAAATAGGATTTAAAATCGTCCAGGGTATTTTAGTAATTTGTAGTGGCTTTTGGGATTTAATCGGTCTTGAAAAACTCGACCTGTCTTCTGGGATCACCTTCGATCGACACTATGACTGCACCGTCGATCGACACTAAGACTGAACCGTAGATTGACACTCATTCATCTTCTTGACAGCTTTCTCTCGCAAGATAGACATACCACTCTTCAGTAAATTAGGCATAACTTCAGATCTAACCATCAGATGGACCGTAAACTGGTGGCATTGGAAGCTAACTCAAAGCTATATATTTTGACAAAATATAAGCTCAATCTCACCGTGGGAAGGTCTCCATCCATGGCTAAACATCTGACGTGTCTATGTTGTTCTGCACCTCAAAAGGCTCCAAAATCACCTCAAAAGGCTCTACAGAACGTACCTGAACCTGAAAGAACTCTACAATATACTCCGAACTCATATAATAGATTCAATATAGAACATATATCATGGGCAAAAACTTGTAAAATTCATGGTACATCAATCACCTTCGTCCACACCATCCTCATCAGCAGCCTGACCTCACTCCTGATGATGCTGCCCCATTTCCTGAAGCTGCTCCAGCTCTTGCAGCTTTCCATCCGGATTTTAAGGTCCCATTGGATCCTCAGTATGCTAGATTTACGATGGAAGACCTCCTCCAGATGTCGGGACAAGAAGGTTTAGGCATCATTGACCCATATCGGTAATTTTTAATATATATAATTTAATTATAAACGTTTAATTATATTTATTACAATTATATATCGGTCTAATATATTTTTCAAACTTTTTAGGTTTTCAATGAACAATCGCCTAACACGGAGCGTTTTAGGTATCATC
Organism: Eruca vesicaria subsp. sativa; assembly: GCA_932364175.1. NCBI lineage: Eukaryota > Viridiplantae > Streptophyta > Magnoliopsida > Brassicales > Brassicaceae > Eruca > Eruca vesicaria. Next base: position 78,172 of record CAKOAT010452932.1, on the reverse strand, counting down.
AATGCAAACTTCGGGGAAGCGAACCGAAACTGGTCTCTTACATCGGACCACGTTCAGAGGACTTGGTTCAAGTGCTTTGCGGTAATTAGTTTTAATTATATATTTTTTTATTTTTTATTTATTTTCAATTTTTTTTTTTAAGATTTTTTGTTGCAAAAAATGAACTGGTTTATTGCTATCAACGAAGGTGAATGCAACGTTCTACGATGAGGCGATGAGTTGCCTGAAGAACATTGTTGGCAATTGGAAGGAGAAGTAGAGGGTTTTAGGGGATGACGCAAAATCCATCATCATCAGTGATCACGTTTACTGGCTTGAAGGCTTATTTGAATTTGCCTCGGTCAGTTCGAACGTCCAACAATTGCTCCATGGCCCAGTTGACGCCTGATGCTAATGATAATTAGCAAACACCTCATACTTCCGGACAGATCTCAAATGCCGGGAAGATCCTACAAATTGTAAGCCTTCTTTCTTAAGTTTTTAATTATTAATGAACTGTTTACTGAATGCATGAGTTTAGTTATATATAGAGAGATTAACCGAAATAGTCACTTTATGACTTTTGATATCATAATAAGTCATTTTTTACTCCTTAGACACTTTTTCTTAACTTATTCTCTTCTTTCCTAACTAAACATAATTAATAGGACCCACTATCTATTATAGCTATTTTACCATTATTTTGTACTAAAAAAATGATGATTCAGCTTTGTGATAAAACCAACGACAAATAAAACAAAAGCAGCCTCTTTTCATCTCATTCACCTTTAATTTAAATCCCTAAAATCTGAATGAAACCTCTTTTCCACCGTAATAATATCACAGCCATCACACGCACGTCTATGTCTTCATCATTAGCCATGAAAGCATCACCACCAAGCTTCCTCCTCTACAACAACTCCGCCAAGTCTTCTCCTTTTGATTAACAGCTACATCGAACCTCAATCCACGACCGTGAAGCCTCTTTCTCAACACAAATTCACGGTGGTGGCCGTCGGGAGTTGTCGTCGCTTGATTCTGGAAAGCTCGAGCAACAATGGTGGTTTGTCTTCATTTTGCGCATTTGGTCCTCCAATTATTTAGTTGTTCTCAGTTTGATCTCAATTTTTTAAAATTTTATATTAGAACTGAATGCTAAAAATCATTAGATATAAACAACATACAAAACCATTTGTACATTGTTATTTACGCCATTTCATCAGAAATTGATCTATTATGTTATGTATATTGGTATTTTTGAGTAAGCAGCCACCAATTCATTTATATGTGTACATCTTCTTCACATACTTTGATTCGCTTTTGTTGTACACATGTACATTGAGCATTGTGTACACCATCAAAATGCACACAAAATAACAATATTTTACGTGTAAGCATGCTCTCATATTGAAATGGATTGGTGGGTTGATGTTTGTGAAAAAACATTTCACATGCGCATGATGTTATGCTCTGAAAGCTAAATTTGGAAAGTTTGACTTAAATAGGAAAAATTCAGTATAACTTTGTTTTCAATGAAAACATGCTTTCATGTAAAAATATTATTATTTTGTGCACAATTAGGATGTGTACATTTGCGTACACATCAAATGTGAATCAAAAATAGTAGCGTACATATGTACATCAAAGGTAAAATTGTTATTATTTTGTGTACAATTTGTGAACGTTATGTATTGCGTACACGTGTATATCATAGCTATATGTACATGTTTTTTAATATTAATTTATTAATGGCATTGTCGTAATTATTTCATCTTCTTCATCAGCCTTTTAGGGTTACAAATTTTGCAGGAAATTTGGGGGTTTCTCAGCCCCTTAGCTTATTAGCAGGAAAGACAGCTTCAAATCATTTGATTTGATCTTATTACTCTTGATTTCATATTGCTTTTTTAGCTATGTGATTTGTCGGCGGTAAAAATGAAACAAGATGAAGAAGAAAAACAGATATATGGCAGCACGCAAAACTTTCACATGACCGGAGCTTGACGGTAATGACGAGCTCGTGACTCCATCATATTTGTAACTGAGAGTTTTGATGAAGGCTGAGATAGTGTTGATGGAGGCTGAGATTCATGGAGGAAAGAGAGAGAGAATTAATGAATAAAAAAAAGTCAAAACCTTTTTCTTAGTTTCTGACGACAAATCAAATCAATTTGTATTATAGTTAAGTTTTAGTTGGCAATTTTAGCGAAAAATGAGAAATGAGTTAAAGAAAGTGCCTGAGTAGAAAGAAGTGACTCTGAATGTTATTAGTAAGTGTAAAAGTGACTCTCTATGTAAATTTTGAAAATTTTAAAAAAATTTAACGGGTCTTAACAGTTCAATGTGATACTGTTGGTCTAAATGGACATCACTAATAGAATATGTACCATCTTTTAATCAAAATAAAACTGTATAATTTTCTTTTAATATTAAATAATTAATAATTTTATAATTGACATTTAAATTTTTGAGATTAATTCAAATATAATTATTAATATTTTGGGTCTAACTTCATTTGGGGTCTAGGTTCGGGTTGGGCATAATATCTTCAGGTTGGGTACACAGTTCATTTTGGGTCCAGATTCTTCGGTCTAGACATTTGACCTAATTAGGTATTTAAAAAATTTCGGTTTAGGTTCGGGTTTATTCCTTTCAAATCAGGGTCCATTATTTACATACCTATAAATACTTGTAATTTTTTTTGTACATAACGAATCTGGACCAGTTCAATATTTAAGATTGAAAAAGACTTGAAATACCCAAAACCCAAAAATACTCGAAAACCCAAAATATATGCTACATGAAAAGATACCAGAAAATCAAACAAACACCAAAAAATCAAATAAACTAATTAATTAATTATATAATTTAAAAAATTATCTTCTTCGATATAATACGACTTTGTAATATAATAATGTACAACAATTAAAAAATACTATTTCATATCAATATTTCTTTATAATACAAAACCATCCGCGCTTCCGAACCGTGAGTTAAAATCTAGTATGTCACTTTAATTCATAATAAAAGAACATTATACAATTAAGTATCAATTATTATAGAAAAAAATATATTAATTCATAATTTTCCAATAATATTATTTCAGTTTATTTTAAGAGTTTTGCATAGATTACCGTAGTGTAAAAATATTTTATATTTATCATTCCTTTCTATAACTTTTTTTTTAACATCAAAAAGTTTTTCTATTATCCAAACATGACGTAGTCAATGAATCTAGACATGAATAGAAATTTAAAATATTTTATAAGAAATTTGTGTGTCCTATACATTTATTAAAATTTATTTCACATTTATTTTAAATTATTTTTGAAATAAACTACCTTTCATTATAAAACAAATAGTATAAAATTATATAAAATTGATTTAAATATGCACATTACTTTGCATCACTTTCACCATTCGGACATATGTTTTAGACCACTAGATTAATTTGATCCACACTTGTACCGCTAAATTCACTTGATTTGAATAGCTTGATATGTTGTTTTCACTCGGAGCTTTAGTTGCAAAAGGTGAATATTCTAAATATTTGTTTTTTTCTCCTAAAATAATAGAGGACTCACTTTACATGTAACACATACGATAAAATGACTGTCTCATCTACTTTTTAATTTCTAAAGCATTTTTAATTTTGAAGTTATTACATTCTCAAATTTTCATGATAATATTTTTGCATAATATTCTAAAAATAATAACTATATTTTTTATCTTTTAACTTTTATATCACTTAAACACAACATATAATTAAATATTTACAGCATACATGTTATATATATTTTTAATTTAATATCATTTTTTACTTTTAACAATATGCACATTTAAATTTATTTTATGTATAATAGTAAACATGTTTTTCTCCTACTTACTTATTATATTAATACTTAAATACTTGAAATTGTTAACATTTTCATTTTATTCAATCTAAAGACATCCGTTAACATTATATATATTATTTAAATATCAGAAAACTATTTAAGTTATTTTATATATTTATCTATTGAAAAAATATATACTTTTAGAGCATTTTAAAAATCAGTCTGAAATCCTGGCCTTAAAATAAACATTTTCAAATTAGTTAAATAAATATCTTTTAGTTATCTATAAAGTATCTTTAATGAATCAAATATAACTAATTTTGTAAAGTAATTAAGATTAAATATGTTAACTTTTAATATATATTTTTATATTTAGTGCATTATAATCTTAACTATTTTTAATTTCGAACATTTTATATAAATTTAAATTTTATACAGTTTTCTAGACCTCTTTTATCACTTTCACCATTTAACCAAAGGTTTCGGGTCACTAGATCCGCTTCATACACATTTGTATCGCTTGATTCACTCTTGTTCTACTTAGTTCACTCTTATTTCGCTCGATCTATTTGATCCGCTAGATCCGCAACGCTTGATTCATTTTCCCATTTGGAACCTAAGTCTCATGTGTTCACATAATTTTTAATTAATCTCGACACTCATAAGTTTTCTCTTTTAAGAGCTTGAGCAATTGTCGATGGTTCAACATCAGATTTGACATCAAGTACAACTATCAATATACACTTAGTTAAGGGATCTTTGATGTTGTTCTTAGCCCGAGAGGTTATGGGATGTAGGACTAGTCAATTTATTGTTAATTTTGATTCGTTTCATTATTTGTTTCTTTTCAATCCAAAAAAAATCCAATTTTATTTAAGTATTTGGAACAAAATGAATATTAAAATCAATCATTAAAAAAAAAATCACAATACTAAAAAATTTAGAGTTTTGTATTCACTCCACTTCAACTGTTATGTAAAATATATTTTTTAAAAAATAAGCTTATATAGTTTTTCTAGATTTACTTCTATTAACCATGTAAAGATATCTAAAAATCTTCGCAAATATTTTTAAAATTTCTAGATATTCGTGTTTTCTAAAAGAATATTAATAAGAAAAATTAGATATTCGCTAAATATGAAGTAAATCAAAAATACTAATGGTATTAGGTGTTTTTCTCGTATTTGCGGGCTTAAAATTTTTATAATTATTTTATTAATACATCTTTTACTAATTGAAAGATTATAATGATAAAGTATTAATTGTGTTTTATTTTTTGAAACCAATAATACTTATACTTTCATTTAACAATTCTTACATATATTTATTTGTAATTTATGTTCACTATTAAAAATAACTTTAAAATCAAATAATATTTTTCAGCTATATAAAATTAAGAAGTTGACTTGATTAATATTTATTTATGTATTTTCTATTGTTTTAATTGTTAACGTTTTTATAAAAATATATTTTTAGATAACATCACAATACATATCGGAATTATCTTATTTAAAATGATATTATTTAGATTTTGGATAATTTTATGATTATTATTAGTTTTAGTTACTTATCTAATCAAAATAATGTAAATTCGTTTTTATTTTGAATGTAATTTATATATTATTTTCATTAAAGTTATAAATGATATTAATCATTCTAACTTTTAACGCGGGAACTTCGTTGCGAAAAATCACTTCGAAAATAAATAGTATAGATTATTCTATCTATGCCCACACCTACAGTCGGATGAATATTTGCTTGTGTATTATCTGACTGTAGAGAAGATGAGTCAGCAATGGACTCATAAGCGACACGAACATGTTCGACATGAAGTGTGGCCAACCATTTAGTAAAATAAATATCTAAACCATAATTTTGAGTTTTCTCGATTTTGGTATGGATCAGTTAGCCAAAAGAAAAATTAAATGTTGGTAAAATTATGGATTATCCTTTTGCACCGGTTTAATTGATACTGCTCAAATTTTTAAGTGAACCAAAAAAAAATTATACATATATTGTATTTATTGATTTGATTATACCAACCAGTCTAAACTTGGTTAAAGTTAACAAGTCCTCAGTCAGGTTAATCGCCCAACTAGGCACTGTATACTGGCACAGCGAATAAGACCAAATTGACATATCTAATCGGCCAGCCATATAATCGGCCGCTTAACCGGATTAAACGGTTTAAACCTGACTTTTACCAATTAAAATTGAAAAAATGTTAACTAATTCAAATATTTTTGGGTTTTAAAAGAAGCTCATTTACAAAAAAACACAAAGAGGCTGTATATACTTATTTTTAGCTGAGGTAAAACACTTCTTTCCCTCTTGATTCTCGATGTGAGACATATATTTTGAAGTGTTTTAAGAAAAATTATTGAGTCATTGGTTCCAAAAAAATAGTAAAACAAAATTAACCACTCAAAAATCAAACACATTACCTGCCTCGGAATCAGTACTGTCACAAATAACTACACAACTTTAAATTTTACTCCCTCTGTTTTTAAATAAGTGTCATTTTGACTCTTTGCACATAAATTAAGAAAATTATATAATAGACTAATATATCCCTATTTAATGTATGTTTAATTAAAAGAAAATAATTTAACTAAAATACTATTGGTTATTCAAAAGGGTAAAAAATAGATTTAATGTACAAAATTACATTGGGATTGTAGAATGACACTTTTTTTGAAACAAAATTAAAAGGCTAAAGTGACACTTATTTAGAAACAGAGGGAGTATTGTTTATCTCATATTCTAATTTAAAGTATAAAATTTAGGCACCAATTTAATCCCACAAAATCCCTGATTTATTGATTAAACATTAGTCCCAAACAGAGGATCAGACTAGCGCCTTTCGAATTCTTAAATATGGCTAGTTATTAATGTCGTTTGTCTCTCTCTTCTTACTTAGCTTTCTAAGAAGCAAATCTAAATTCATCCAAGATGAACCAGTCCCTTGGACCAACGCTGCTTTTGCCATTTTTGAGTATTCTTTTACATTTTTTCTTGCCGTTTTGCCTGTTTCTCCTTGTATTAGTTCTCGAACCTGTAAAATAAAAATATTTATAAGACTTAAAAAAAAATAGATGATCAACTTACTTCCTTAAATAAAATAAAATATTAATAAAAATAAAAATAATAAGTATATTAAACATAAAATATTTAAAAACATGAAAATATATAATCTTAAGACACAAAATAAACATTTATGTATGCATCTCGATACCTTTCGACTTAGTTCATCTCTTGTTACGAGTCCTTGCACACTCCCACATTGGGTTTGAACTCTTACACCAACCTTTATCTCTTCCACGACCATCTTCGCATTCAATGGCTGCTCCGCCATCATCGGCCAAGCCAACATGGGGACCCCAACGCATATACTCTCTAATGCTGAGTTCCACCCACAATGACTCAAGAAACCTTTGACACTTTCATGTGATAATATCTCCCACTGGTCCACCCATTCATCCACTATCATCCCAGTCTCTCTTATTCTATCTTTGAATCCTTCTCCAATAATCTCTTCCACGTCTTTTCTTGTTACCCATAAAAAATTCACCTTGAAAATCATACACCATGGAATAATTAATAAATTAGTAATTCAACATATACCTTCATATGTAATCATATCTTACACTTAAAACCTAACTTGAATGGTCACTATTTAAACTAACATAAAATATGAGATATTATAGTTTAGTGGCTTATATTGATATCGATACATAACATTATTCATATACAAATTCGCATAATGCATATTACTGATTTGGAATTAGGTCGACGCAAAGCCTACGAGTCTACTTTAATTGTTTAAGTAATAGGCAAACTTGTATCTTATAGACATTGCATGGCATCAATTATTAATTTACAGATTTTATGTCTCATATCATCTATTGTGATCCACACAAATACAATCAAAACACGTCGTCTAATACGATGTTTTTGTATTAATCGAGATTTGATTATATAAACATAAGGCCGACTTGTAGGGGGCACACTCTAAATTAAAGTCATGGAATTCAGTTGACAAAAGTCTTAACGTCTACTTAATGTATTAATGCCTAATATACATAAACAGTATAATACATGTATGTATGTCTCCAAAGCCTCCTTTCAATCAAAAGCGTTTCTATATATTTTTGTAACTATGGTTTTTGGTTGCATCATGGTCTATAGTTATGCCTACGTACCTTGGAATCTTCCAAGCCTAAAGCTAGTTCCGTGAGTTGCTTGTTTGATATCTCTGCCTGCGTTCCAAACGCCACGTACAAAACCGGACGTCCTTCCTCTCCTTTCCGGTCCAACCAATGAATCCAATCCGGTTTATCACGATCCGGTTTAGAGGGATCAGTCAAACACAACGGCCCAATAGACCACGACTCTGGTCCTTCAGAGTTGTTGTTGTAATCCACAAATATTGTCTCAAGCTCGGTGAAGCTATTTACTAGAAACCCGTGGCTTGTAGTTGTCGACATGATTTGGTCCATAAATAGTTCAGCCGCTGGACCAGATTGAGTATCAAGGTTGAGATCACACTTCTTAACCCGAATCCATGGAAAGTCCGGTACAGTGACCGGTTCTGTATCAGACTCGGTGCCTGGTTCGGTAAAGAGTTCGTGTCTGAAAGCAGAGATGGAGACGGCAGAGGCATAAGAGTTTATGCCGTAGAAGACCAATCTTGGAATCTTGAACTTTTCTGCAGATTCCGATGTCCACCAGAGAAATCCATCTGAGACCATGAAGGAAACTTCTGGAAGATTCTTGAGTGATTCTTCGAAGAATGGTTGGAGAAGCTTCGTGGCGCGTGTGAAGGGCACATAGAGTGACATGGAAGGGAGCTTGTCGGTGCTCTCGACCCCTGGAGGGATGCCGGAGATATTTTCCGGGAAAGGGAGAGAGATAACATTGATCACTGGCGTGTCGGAGAGGAAGTCGGAGACGAAAGGTTGGTTCTTAGGAGTGGTGAAGACGGTGACGATAACGGACGTGGTTGATTGTTTAGGGCGGTGACGGAGGAGGAGACGGGCGAATTGGAGGAGAGGGATTGTGTGGCCCTTTGACATGTAAGGAAAGAGAACCACATGATGTGTTGACACTGCCATTTTGTTTGTTTTATGTTTCTTACGTTGTGTTCGCATGCTTATATATAGGATTATTGTACTGATTAGTTATTTAGTTACTGATATTGTTTAATAGTGTAAATATAGAGTTAGAGAATTGATAACAACTTATCTATTACATGTTATAGAAAAAATGCTTATGCACATGTGAGATGTGACACAACTTTGCATATTCTATACCAAGAGATTGCTTCTGGCTTGGCCTAATAATGTGTACAAAATTTATTTTCACCATATGAAAAACCTTCTAAAAAAAAAAAAAAAAAACCTTCTAAATATTATACAAAGTTCAACTAACGAATTTCAGTTTCAGCTATGTTACCTTTTTCATGGTGAGTTTCATTAAGACGGAAGTGAAGAACTATGTTCCGTTTGTTCACAAGACCGATCCTATGCCGACATATTCCATCGAAACTCGATTATTCCAATGTCTTTTCCCATATCCGTCTTCGTCTTCTCGTCAACAGACTCGTGACTGGAGGATGAAGTGAGAACAGGTCTTTTATTCGGATTTACTTGGAACTCTGACTCCTTTTATCTTCGAGGTTTTGAGCGTTTTTGTTGTTGCTGTGGATAGATGATAGATGTTGATCCATAGCGAGATGTGAAGATTTCATCGGATGAGAGGAAACCAGATAGTGGAGTTTTTGCCTTTTTCGTTTGGTCGCCAGAGAGGAATCCAGGGGAATATGCTCCGTGGTAAGTAGGCATTCCTGGTGATATGTAACTAAGGGGATCAAAGTAAGTATCTGAACGTCGTTGATTTTGAACCATGCTTTCTAGGCTTTTTTAGAAATCTCTTAGTTGATTCTTCAGGCTTGCCATCTCTGCTTCTTTGTTGCGGAACTGGGTAGTGTTCACCATCATATTTTGCGCCATGGCCATCATTTCATGGTGAAGGTTGTTAAGTCTTCCATGTATCTCGGTTATAGAACTTTGAAGGCCGTGTAACCTCTTGTTGCAATTTTCTGCCAATTTATCAACTTTATTATTAATGGTAGATAAAAGTTGATTTTGGGCAAGAGCGTTCTCTGTCTGCCATTTGAGAACTTTCTCTGCTTGACTCAGCTGATCAGGACCAGAAGAGTTGATGGCATGAGAGAGAATCTTTGGGCAATGAGCGACATTATTTTTTGTGAAGTCTTCTTTTGGGGGAAAGTCGTCTGGATCTATCATCATAAGTTGTTTCGGCTCTTCTTTCCTTTCAGAATATTGCACGATGAATTTGTATCTATCATCGCGTAGTGGACCGACAGTAGGATCTCCTTCAATGTATATTTTGTAGAGAGGATCTTTCTTCATTCTTCGTTTTGTTCGGCATCTTCATCAGATTCGTAGTATGCTTCTTCGCAAGCTGGGCAGTTCCAAAATTTAAGTGGTTAATATATATTAGATCATTCAGTTTTTAAATTGATCAAAAGTATATCTATATATATGTATATTGATTATTTGACCCCTGAAAACATAATTATTTCAAATCCTGAAAATATCAAGACCAATTGCTTAAACAACTTTAAAGTCATGATACAATTTATTCGGTATATGTATAACTAGAATAAGATCTGCGCCTTGCGCATGATAAATTTATATAAAAGTTATTTAAAAAATATTATGTGGAAAAATAAATGTAAATTTTTCATTGTATTTTTTGGTCTTTAAACATTTTTTCATTGTATTTTTTGGTCTTTAAACATTTTTTCATTTTTTTGACCAAAAAAACATTTTTTAATTTTTTTGATAATTACATAGTTTGTTTACTTTTAGCTGATCTCATTTTTAAAAATGTTTTAGGTCAAAATATCACTTACCGCAAATAACTTAATGTGGTCGAGAAATCTTGGGTTTATTTGGTTACAATGAAACTATGTCAGCTTGGTTTTGTATCATGATTTAGAAATTTAAAATTTAATTATGATTTTTAATTATGTTTAGTAGTTTCACTAATTTATAATCAATTTCAAAAAACAAGGACATATTTTAAAATAAAAATATTAAATTTTCAATATATGTTCAATGCAAATATCAAAATATTAGTTTGTAGTTTCATATGATGTATAATTTAATTTAAACGATATGAAATATATATATATGTATATATATTAACATAAAACCTATTAAAATAAAATTATTTCTTCATATGCTCTTATAATAATTGTATCTTAATATAGAAAAAAATTTAAACCTTGATAATAAAAGCTTATGTGAGACTTTTAACAGTTTTAGTAATTTATACTCGTTTTAAAAAAAAATCAAAATCCAACATACACACAAAAAATTAGATTTTTATTAATGATTAATGTAATTGTGTAATTTATTTTAATAATAAATAAATAAAAAAATGATAAAAAGTATACAGATTGTTATCAAATCTTTATTGTTTAAAATGATTAATTTCCATATATATATATATATATTTTAATCACATTAGGTAATTCCGTAGATTTTATTTAAGGAAAGCCAGCAGAACAATAAATATTCGATATATACGACAAACTATAGTCTGCAAAATATTATATTGCTAGAGAGTATAATTTTTAGACTATAGTTTATATAAGGTGCTCTAGAATCCTTCTAAACTGAAATAGAAAACATAAAGAGGTGTCACGTAGGATGAAGTTATTTTTTAATTAATACAAACTTAAGGTTAAAACTTTTCAAATGTTTCTCAATTAATATATAGGGGATGTTGATCTTCCGTGTAACACCAAAATGATATTTAGGGCTGTGAACATAAACAAAAATGAGATTTTAATCCGTGTTTCAAAAAATGTATTTTTTATATAAATAATTTTTGATATGAAGTAGTATGTTGGAATTATTGTACATTATTATGTTACAAAATCTTAATATATCAAAGAAATTATTTTTTTCTCTAAATTATTTTTATGTAACTCTCTTCTAAGCCTGAGTATTTTACCAACAACCGAAAAACTTAACCGAAACAGACCCACAAATACAGTTCCGGTTTAGGTCCATAGAAAAATACATATTGGGTATTTTTTGGATCCGCGGGCCTCTGCTTGAGTCTGGATCTTATCCGAGACCTGATTAAGTATTTAAATTATCCTAAAGGTTTTGTGTATATTACGTATACTAGGTAATAACCTGTGCCTTGCGCGGAATAAGATTATTATTTTGTCACTTTTAAGACAAAAATAATATTATGTCTGTTTAGCATGCATGGAAATTATTTCACTTTTAAGTTGTTTATTTAATGTCCTAAAATATAACTATCATTATAAATCTATAGTTATTTTGGTTTGTTTGGTTTAAATGTTTGATGTTTTTAATTTTTTTGATGATAACCAAAAACTATTGTTATTTGTTTGGTTTCGTTTTATATAAATTTTAGACATTTTTTATGTCGAACTAATAGTTTCCTATTATAATTTCTAAAGACATGTAAAGTAAAATAAAATCTAAATAATATTTGAAGAAAAAAGAAAATAAAATTATTAACACAGAACATTTCACTACAATTTGAGAGATAGGAAAACATTAAAAGAAAAATCAACTTCAATAAGAATTATAATTCTCACTTGTGGTGAATATTTAGTTATATAGTCGTTCATGTCAATGTGTACATATATATATATATATATATATATATATATATATATATATATATATGTAAAAGTATATAAATGTGATGATAAATATATGAATATACCGTTAATTAAGATTTAAAACATTTTTGTTCAAAATAACACATGATAGTAAATTTTTAAATAAAATTAAGTAAAAATAAAATAACCTAGAGATTAATAACATTTTTTCATATGAAGAAAATAAATTTGTACCCGTAAAAAAATAAAAAGAATATATATTACAAAGTGATATCTTCACTTGATGAATTCTGTTTTAATCGATTTTGGGATTTTTATTTCTTTTTTAAGCTTTTTCTGATTTTTTTTCTACCAATTTGATTTTGTTTCTAGTTCTTGGTCTGATATGAAAACTTTATAAAAAAGTTAATATTTGACTAAACTAAATATCTGAATTTATGTGTGGTGTTTTTCACCTCAGTTTTATTAATTCATAATCAATCACCGTATTTGTTGTTATTGTGTATCGAAGCCTCAACCATGACCAACTTCAACAAGGTACGAAACTTTCAATTTCTACAAACATTTTCATCGCAACATTTTAGTTGTTGCGAATCTTAATGATTTTGTAATTTTTTTTTACAATAAAGATATTATTCATTAATTTCACATAGAAAGTTTTAATTTATTAATACAAAGGCTAAAAATGTAGAAAAAGTGAATTAATTTAAAATAGTGTATAAATAAATTAATTAATGAATTTAAAAAATTAGTGTGTGAACGCATTAATTGCCAAATGATTTTGCGACCGACACGTGTCAGTTATGGTGTGAATGCATTTATTACAATGCTTCTCTTTTAATATATAAGAGATTTGGATATGTCTTTGATTTTACGAAAATATTTTTTCTAAGTTTTGGGTTTGCTTTTTTTGGTTATAGTTTCAAGTTTCGGGTAAAATTTCAAAATTTTAAAATCTATTTTGGGTATTCAAAAAAAGTTTTGGGTATTTTCAGTTCCTCATGTCATATTTCAAGTAATATTTTTGGTATTTAGCTATTAAATATTTTTGGATATGTTTTTGGAGATTTGGATATTTTTCTTGTTATTTTCATATTTTTGGAAATTTCGAGTATTTTTCGGGTCTAAATATCTGAATCCATCTGGATTCATTATATACCCAAAAATTACAAGTATCCCCTATATATTAATCCTGAAGCATTCATAAATGCACAACCTTGGAGAGCATGCTTACGTGTCAAGCTCACAGAGCTTCTCAGCCTTAATTTTTTAATGGACCAACTTTGCTAGGAATGAAATAATGTAACATTTAATTTCTTGCATTTAGAACTATAATATATAGATATTTTTAAGGGACCAACTCTCCTATGTATAAAACAATATATTTTCTTTCCTTAAATAAAAACTACGGAATTAACTAATATGATTAACATATATATGTAATTAATGATTATGAAAAATACATATTTTTGTGTCCTCTTTCTTTTTTGTTTAATTTTAAATTATTAAAATAAATTAAACAATCACATTAAATAAATAATAAAAAAAATATTTTTTTCTTATAGGTTATATTTTTAATTTCTTAAAACGACCATAAATAACTAAAAATAGTAAAATCCCACATTGAAAATTTTATGATCAATGGTTTAACTTTTTTTTTCCAAACAAGATACAAATTATTATAAATATGTTAATTTAAAATTTAGTGAAAATGTTTGAGGTTAGTAGATACAAATCATAGTATTCGAAAGATTTTTATAGTTTGTTTTATTTGCTTTTTTTTTTTAATATCTTTTAGTTTGTTTAGATAATTTAACTAATTTTAAATTAGATTTATTAATAGTTTAAATATTTTGAATTTTTTGTCAACTTTTAATGTTTAAAAAATATTTTTTGGGATGATTTCAGATATTGGTTACAATCCAATCCAAACTGAATTGAGAAGATCAAATCGAATTCAATCCGATAATTAGTAAAATTCAAATAGGATTTATGAGAATAATACCAAAATCTGAAAATACGTCTCAATCAAATCAAAACCGACGAAGTCTCAAACGTCCAGACCTATGATGATTTAAGATACCAATATTTGTATTCATCATTTTATAATCGATAAATACTGTAGTATTACAAAATGTTAAAAACCATTTAATGAATAAATATTAGTATAAAAATTTCATCCCGCGCATACGCGCGGGTTATCATCTAGTTTTATATTAAAATATAGACCTGAACCCACTCGGACTTGAAAGAAACTAATCTGAATCAAAAACTTTCAAATACCTAGTTAGGTTCAAATGTCTAGGATCCAAAAGACCGGACCCTAAAAGAACTGATCCGTTTCTGGCCCGAATAACCATAACTATTTACTCTCATTATATTTTGTGTATTTTATAAGAATTATATTTGTTTATTTACAAGGTTTTTAATAGTTTTTAAATTATATTAAATAAAAATGTTTTATAATTTTTTTATAAAATTAACCTAATGTAATATATATAATTTTGTTTTTGACAGATGGTTATGTAAAGTGGTTTTATCAAATTTTATTTTACAAATGTTTGTAACTATATAATGTAAAATAACAAGTATAATATGTTATATGTATAATATATATATATATATATGTATATATATATTAGTTATTTTGTATAACATTCTTGTATAAAAACTATATTGTTGGGTGCTAGAATATTTTTAGAAAAGGTGTATCACTTGAAATGATGAGTAATAATAGGATTTATTTAGAATATGTTATGATTAAAATAATTAATGATATGACAAAAATAATAAATAGTTATATGAGTCTAACAATAGCGTTTCGAAATTTTTAGAATGATATGGTTCTATTAAATCTAAAGGTTGGGAATCGATGCAAATTCTGGAGATAGGGATAGGCATTCGGATACCCGATAAGATTCGGGTCGAGTTCCAATATTTTTTGTTCGGATTCGGTTATTTCGGGTGGGATTTCAGGTATTTAGATTTTAAAAGAAAAAAAATAAATTTCTTTATTGCCTAAGTTTCATCTATTTAAATTTTACTATTAATTAACTATTTTTAAATGTTTAATAGGTTAGAAAATTAATAATTTTGCAACTAAATTAATTGAAAATAGAAAATCACTAATCTGGTTATTATTTTTAAATTTTGGATACAAATTTTGTTAAAATATGAAATAAGAAGCTTAACATGTTTTTAAAATGAATAACAAATCAAATTTTTACAGTTATATATATATTATCTGATACTAAGCCTTATACAACATTAATATAAATATTTTGAATAAAATGAGATAAACAAAGTAGGATTAAAATATGTATATATACACATGTTCGGTTATCTTTGGATATCCGTTCTGGTTCGGGTATTATCCGTTCGGATTCGGATATCTAATCTCTCCTAATTCAATATCCATTTAAATATTTTGCAACTGCGGTTCGGATATTTCGGGTCGTATTCAGATACGAATTCAGATATCGGGTAAAATACCTACCCCTATCTGGAGATATATAATATATGTCTTATCTTATAGATATCTGATACTTTCTTCTTTTGATATCTCTTAATTATCATGCTTACATTATTTCTATATTATTAAAATTGAACTATCATTTGTTAGTGTTTGGAAATATGGATGACATAATAAATAATAATTGTTTGAAAACAATAATAATAGTATCTTTTTAATACTTCCTCTATTTACATATTTATCCATTAAATTTACAATAAATTAAATAATTTTTTTTTATTTACAAATTTTACCACTGTATTTAAATTCAATCCAAATAAATTATTAATAGTTCAAAAACTGATGATATTATGGATAATATAGAAATATCAATTACAATATAGTATTATATTATATAAAACAATTTGTAAATATAGTATTATCTTATTTAATTAAGTTAAATAAAAATTCTTAATATAATATTAGTTTTTTTTTTGAAAATTTGACTCAAAATTCAAACTCAAACACAAAATTAACTCTATTATTTTTTGCCCTATTCACCCCACATGTTCACATTATTTACAAAAATGTGATTAATTTTTTTCTTTTGAAAATGGCTTTTTTACTCTCTCAACCTCATCATTTTCAAATATTTACAAGATTGTCATTGCCATCAATACCCCAACCATCATGAACAACCAATTTGAAGCTCTTAATGCACCTAAAATCGATTTACACTATTTCTTTCTCAATTGTTATGAACTAAAAATAACATCTCTTTCACTTTGTCTCCATATTCATCTAAAAACTCAAGCTTTTGATTCAAAAAGTTTTATGGTTGATAGAGCCATCCAAGCATACTATTCTTAGTGGGTTACTTTCGCTTGAGGTTTTGGGTGGTTGGAGAAGACTCTCTATGCTAAGAAAATCATCTCACTAGTTTAAGGTATGAAATTGATTTTTTTCATATTTCTTCACGTAGAAGACTTACCCCGTAAGTCGTCTGGCTGTAAAAGACTTACGGGTAAGTCTTTTGGTCAAATGGACGACTTACTTGTAAGTCGTCTAGCTTTGTTTGTTTAAAAAAATCTAAAGAATACTCAAAACGACTTACTTGCATTTGACCAAATTCTGTTAGATATTTGACTTTTTCTAGAAGAGTTACTAGTAAGTCGTCTCTGAGAAAAGAAAAATTTCAATATTTTATTAAAGCTATACGACTTATTTGTAAGTCATCTCAAATTAGTTTTGAAATTGGAAAATAAAACTTAAATATTTAACTTTTCCCAGAGACTTACACGGAAGTCGTCCAGACAGACTACTTACTTGAAAATTCGTCTAGGATAAGCAAAGTCGTCCAGATTTTTTTTCCGAGATTCTGGTCAAACCTTGCTTATCTTGGATGAATTTCTCACAAGTCGTCTAACTGGACGACTTTTAAGTAAGCCATTTGGGAAAAGTTAAATATTTAAATTTTATTTTTGAATTGCAAACTAACTTGAGACGACTTACAGATAAGTCGTCTAGCTTGAATAAAATATTGAACTTTTTGTTTTCCCAGAGACGACTTAATGGTAAGTCGTCCAGGAAAAGTCAAATATCTGACACAATTTAGTCAAATGCAAAACTAACCCATTTATCTTAGACGATTTACTGGTTAAGTTGTCTAAGTCTTCTAGACGACTTACTAGTATGTCGTATGCGTCAATGTTTAGTAAACTTTCATTTTCTCTATGTTTACTAAAGTGTTTTATTTTGAATTTTTGCAGATGATGCGTCAGTTACATGCGGTGTATGGAGAACGGTTGTTGAAAGATTTCTGTTGGGATTTGTGGTTGATAATTTCAAAGGAGCGAGAATGTTGTTTTTTTTGAGTGAAGGTTCGACACAATACTGAATTTGTTGCAATGGCTCAAGAAGATTATAACTTGGACATGAAAACATAATATATGGAGTTAACCTACTCATTACCAGCAGAAATGATGCAACAGATGGCTCCAGACACCCCTCATATTCATGTTACAAGTGATAGACAAGTTCGAATTAATTATGTTTCTCCGTGGACGGGTCCTCAATATCAGAGTCCCATTTTGGAAACATTTCACCAATGTCCTTCTGAACAAAGTTGATGGCCCTAGTCTGCAGTAAATAGAAGATATGAACTTAGATATTTGACGGATGAAGAAAGATGGAAAGAGAAGACTGAGCAAAAGACTTATAATTAAGTCGTCTGAAAATTCTTCCAGCAGACGACTTAGCAGACGATTTATAATTAAGTCGGCTGGAAAGTATTCCAGTTGGACGACTTAGTAGAAGACTTATAATTAAGTCGTCTGGAAAGTCTTCCAGCTGGAAGACTTAGTAGAAGACTTATAATTAAGTAGTCTGGATAGTCTTCCCGGATGACTTAATTATAAGTCTTCTACTAAGTCATCTAGCTAAAAGATTTTCCGGACGACTTAATTATAAGTCTTCTACTAAGTCGTCCAGTTGGAGGACTTTCCAAATTACAATTATAAGTTTTGTGCGAAGTCTTTTGGACTGAAGTAAATACATATGTCTGCAGATAGCTTTTTTAAAGCATCTGCGTCCTTTGCAACCCATGTAAGCCAGTATCAGTGGAGATGGTCTGTTTGGTATGGGATTACCATAATTAGCACCTAATTCTGGCAAAGCTGTGTACACCCAGACCTGGAGAGCTTGTATAAACCCATCAACAATGTAACAACCCGTAATATCTTTTCCCTTCTCAGAGTTCATCAGCACCTTAAGCGCGACTCTTCCCCATGCATAATTCTCAAACCGTTCTAACTCCATCACTAGCCTTGCCAGACTAACCCGTGTAGGGGTTGAATACTTTCTCCCTTCAATGTATCCAGTGAAGATGGCAAGGTATCCGAGCCTCTTGCGATCACCCCGAGACCACCCTTCGCATCTCTCAAATGCTGCTATTATTTACTGAGTAGATGCCCCAGCTTCGACATAAACTCCCAACATTTCCCAGAAAGAAGCCATCTCCTTATAACAACACAGTTCGGTCTCTCAAGGTCTTCGATGTACTCGCAGTTTAGACCAGTGAGGTTTTCAAACTCTAACAGTGAAAACCTCAAAGGTTGTTGACCAACGAGACTCCACAGTTCATACTTCTTCTTTATGCCGAGCTGGAAACTGAGCATGTAGTGAACCAACCTTGAAGCCCAATCAAATCCAGCTCTTTGAACTTGATGAAAACTTTCAACTTCGACTCCTTCAGCTCTTCATATTCGTCGTCATGAAGAGCATTTCTTAAAGCAATATGAAAATTCGAACATTCTGTATGATACGAAATGTTATTCATTGCGGAGGGCTATTCCCCTAATGTATGTATCCTACGGGGGAGTACTGGAATATCCATTTTTTTGTCTGCAAAACAATCAAAGACAACCATCTCAAACACACAACCATCCAATATAGCATTTTAATTATAATTCTGGAAGACTTATATTTAAGTCGTCTGGAAAGTCTTCCAGCTAGAAGACTTTCCAGACAACTTAATTATAAATATTCCAAGACTTTCGGTAGAACATTTTAAACCCGACCTGAAAATTCGGAGAAGATATAGTAACCTTCAACACATCGGTAATAGATCTTCAAAAATAGACGTGAAAAAATAAGTGCGGTGAGAACGACGGTGAGAACGAGTATAGATACACCTTGAGTCATAAATTGATAGAGACAACATTTTATGTTCATCTTTTCCTCAATCAATCACTCGACAGTAAGATATATAACTTACCGGTGGAGGAGTTTAACGAGAAGCTTCTGAGAGAAATGGTGCTAAGGTTTACAGAGAACCGGCGGTGCAAACGAGACGCGAAACGTCGCTAGGATTTACAGAGAAACGGCGCTAGGGTTTCCTCTCAGATCTGAAATGGAGGAAGCATCGATGAGAACAGTGGTGAGAACGACGGTGATAACGACAGAGAGATAACCGGCGATGAGAATGATGGATTAGAGAGAATCGATAGAAATCGCCTTCAAAATCGCCTTTGAGAGAAACGACGTTAAGATTTTCTGAATTTCGCAAAAAAGTGAATAAAAAACATCTTATATATGTTTAGTAAATAATCCGCTTAAGTTTAAAAATACATAGGTAAAATTAAAGGTTCGGTCCGGTTTGGACGACTTACTAGTAAGTTATCTGTTGAATATTGTATATCAGACGACTTACTAGTACGTAGTCTACCGTAAATATATTCACCAGACGACTTAATAGTAAGTCGTCCAGATCCTAAACCCTAAATTAAATTGACTAAATTAACTAACTAACCACGTTATAAAATCAAATTATATCTAAATAGTGTTTACTATACACAAAAATAAACATACTTAAGTAAATTTTAAATTTTTTCAAAAAAACATTTATGCTTTCCAAAATCTAACCCTAAGAACACATATAATACTATAACATATGTTGGCAAAACCTAAACAAAAAAAAATATCATGACTCACTACTTTCACTCATCTATGTTGAAAACAATTAAATTTTGATATATCTTAATTTATATCTCTTAAAACATATGTTAATTACATGATTTTAATTTTTCAGTTATCAAAATATTTTTTACAAAATTTTTAAATTATTTTTAAGAACTATAGTAGACGACTTACTGAAAGTCATCTTGACAGACGACTGGAGGAGGTTAGAAACGTAAAAAAAAATCGTTTTTTTTGTTTATTCACAAGGAACTGGTTGTAATTTTAATAGCCTTTTAGGTGATTTTGCATTTGATTATTTTGCATTTGATTCAAGTTTGAGTTTATTTTTGCATTTGAAATTAAGTTATGAGTTATATTTGACAAATTTCCCATAATATTATGTATAAATAAAAAAATATTATCAAACTTCTATATTATAAAATAAAAATAATGTTTTATTAATTTACGTTAAACACAAATTAAAATAAATCCGCAAATCAAATTCTAATAATACATTAAAACAAATAACGTTTTTAATATGTGCAAGTGAAAAACCGCTGGAAAGTAGTTACGAACTTATGATCCTAAAGTTTTTAAGAGTATGAAATTTTTAAGTTTTTATTATATTTTAAAATTTAAGATCTAATACTTCAAAAAGTTACATTTATTAGTGGAGGTATTAATTTTTAAAGTTAAATTGTTTATATTAATTATACGCACTATTAATATTTTCTGAAAATGGTTTAGAAATAATTTGAGATATGATGGGATTTCTACTGTTGTTGTATTTCAGTAAGTTACGGAAGCAAAGTCTATAGATTCTCTAAAACTCTTCTAGAAATCAATATTTAGATCAAATGATGTAATTGACATAGACGATACAATGGCGTATCATTTCGGCCCACTTTTCCATTAAAGCGACAGTAGCCAACCCCTGTTGCCGTGACAATGTGGTTTTTCGCTGTTTATTTTTAAAATAACTGTTTCTTGTCTTCTTCGCTTTTAGTCTTTCTTTAGACAACTTATTTCCCTTCACATCAATTTTCTAGATACGTGTACTTCTAGAAACTTACTTTCTGTGCGTCACGTTGGCTCGTTTCGTCGACATAAAATATCTAACGTTACAATTCTCTAGTTAATTTGGATGCTGCTGATTATTTAAATGAAGTTCCTTTTCTCTTTTTTTTTTTTTTTAACTAACTCAAAAAGTATAAATTTTATTACTTATTATCAAAATTATACAAAACTTTTTTTTTTATTATTACCTTTCTTTTAATATCCAGCGTGTCCATATTTTACGTCGTGAGAAAAATGTATTTACAAGAATGTCATTACTTTTTACTGTCACGTAGGCAAAAAGTCGGCTCCACGTAAAAATACGTCATGAAACTCAGTTGTAATACGAGACGAATTTGTTTATGGCCGAGTTATAGTTACGTTGCGACTGACTTAAAGAATGCAGCTTACTTATTAAAAATAAGCTGAGTTATGAACATAACTCATCCTATCGTTACGGCTGACTTAAATAAATCGGGCTGGTTTATGTGAGAACAGGTGAGTTACGGTACATCATACGACTGACTTATACATTAGCGGGCTGATTTTCTGGAAACTCCGGCTAACTTCTAGTTACGATACGGCTGAGTTAACTATTGCGGCTAGTTAAATGATCGTCGATAGACTGAGTTATGAGAGGTTTTTACGGCTGAGTTATTTTTAGTCAGCCGTAATAAAATGAAGTAACAGTAAATTCAGCTGAATTACGGCTGACTTATTAGCGAAAGATTAATTACTAGAATAACATTCATTTGCCATCTGATTTATTAGACGATACGGCTGACTTATTGTGTTTCATCTTTGTTATGGCTGATTATTAGCAAAAGATTAATTAATAAAGTAACATTCACGTTTTGACTGACTTACGGTGTAATTGGTGGCTGACTTATTGTGGCTGACTTATTGTGGCTGACTTAAGTGTTTGTTTTGTGGCTGAATTACCGATTTTCCATGTCATCATCCATGTCAGCTTTTATTTGCCATGTCATTACTAACATCACAACCATAAAATTAGGGTTTATGTTACAGACGCCGATCTCTATTCTTCACCTTCTTCTCTTTCTATAAAATTTTATGGATCCGGTAATTATTGTTTCAGGTAACTGAATTAAGAAAAACATATATGTATTCCAACCCGATAGCATAGGATGTATAGTTCTGCATGCAGATGAGTAAACAACACACGACGAACTCGCAAAGTCAGTACTCGATGATTACGGATTGAATGAGTCGAGTCATCAGATTCAACTAAGCTACCAGTTCTCGAATAAAGCTTTGAAAACAATGGCTCACGACACGCCACCAGTTTACGTCTCCAATACTCGTCAATTGCAAATTTTTTTAAGCCTAAGGAAAATCAAAAAATTACGTATATGTGTAGAGTTTATAGAGAACGAGAATGATGAAATCAGCCGGAAAGACGAAGCGGGAGAGAAGAGTAATAAATTATACAGTTTCAGCTCAGGAGCAGAAGTCTCAGAAGTTAAACTTAGATACGATGGTTTTAGTTTGGAGGAGGAACACAACGACAATGCGAATAATTTCTTTAGTATCTTGGGCGGAGAAAATAGAAAGATGTTGGAGAAGATTATGAAGGCGAAGAAGTAGGTGAATTTGAAAGTCGATTTGACATGGTCGATGACTCAAATAGTACGTCATCCGAAGATGATAACTTTAACTCATACGGTGAGTCTCCAGCACAAGACGAAGATTCACCGACACTACCTCCTAAAAAGAGATCTCAGAAGAATGAAACTTCTTACATTTGGAACGGATCTTAAGGGGATTCGGAGGTTCTAAGGTTGTAGATGTCTTCGCTAAACCTTGCTGTTGGACAACGATACGAGAGTAAAGCTGAGTTGGAAAGACGACTGAAACTTCTTAGAGTGAGAGATCGATTTGATTTCGATGTGAAAGTATCCAATCCAGATTTACTCATTGTTAAATGTTGGGTTGGTGGATGTCTCTAGAGAGTTCGTGCTTCAACACAAGGGGATTCCCCTACATTCTATGTTCGTATTTACGACTCGGAACATACATGTTCTGTAATTGAGCTTTCTAATCGATCTCGACAAGAAACATCATATATTTTAGGATAATTTTAAAGGGAATTTCTCGGCGACGTTGTTCCGGCCGTTCGACCTGCGAGTGTCGGAATAGCTCTCAATAAACAGTTTGGTCTTAAGTTAATTATTTTTGTTAGACTGACTTATATGAACATTACAGCTGAGTTTTATCTACACTTTGTGGCTGACTTATATTAACGTCCGGTTGTGTTAGTTAAATGATAGGCTGAGTTATATAAACTTCGAACGATGCGGTTGAGTTAAGTAAGTTATTGGTCTGGGTTATATCAAATTTGAACGATGTGGCTGAGTTAGCTAAGTTACTTGGCTGGGTTAATTAAAATTCAACGTTGCGGCTGATTTAGTTAAGTTATTGGGCTGTGTTATTTATACGTTATGGCTGACTTAGTTAAGTTATCCTACTGAGTTATTTATATTTTCTGGCTGAGTTAGTTAAGTGATTCGGCTGAGTTATTAATACGTTGTGACTGACCTTATTTGTATTCATTTGGGCAGATGGATTATTGGAAATCATATAACTCTAAAATTTGCAAGGGAAATCGATGAGGGAACACCTGAGTTGAAAACTTACCTTCTTACTTATACATGATAAGAAGGGCAAATCCTAATACAATAACTCGTCATCAAATCGATGAGTTTGGAAGATTCTTGTATGTGTTCCTTGCGTTTGGTGCGAGCATAAATGGGTTTCCTTTCATGCGTAAAGTCGTGGTTATCGATGGTACGTTTCATAATGGCAAATACAAAGGGACGCTTCTAACAGCACTAGCTCATGATGGTAACTTTTAGATTTTTCCAGTGGCCTTCGGTGTGGTTGATACAAAAAATGATGATTCGTGGCACTGGTTTTTTTATGCAACTAAAAGTTTTAATTCCTGACGACAAGGGTCTTGCGATAATCTCAGATAGACATAACTCGATTGGGAAGGCTATTCGAAATGTGTATCCGTTGGCTTCTCAAGGAATTTGTACGTACCATTTATATAAGAGCATTTTGGGACGGTACGAAGGAAAAGATATATTTCGTCTGGTGAAGAAAGCGGCTAAATGTTTTAGGATGCCTGACTTTAATGCAATGTTCGAGGATATTGAAGTTATTAATCCTGACCTTCATGGGTACCTCCAAAGGTCTGATGTCAGACTGTGGATGCGTGTTCATTTCCCAGGCGAAAGGTACAATTTGATGACTATGAACATAGTAGAATCAATGAATAGATCATTATCAAATGGTAGAGTTCTTAACATTGTTCGACTACTAGAATCGATACGGGTTATGATGACCAGATGGTTTGCTGAAGGGAGAGAGAATGCTGAATCACAGCGAACCATGCTTACACGTGCTGTATAGAAACTACTACTTGTAAGTCAGCCGTAATTATTAAATAATTCAGCATAAGTAGATTTCATAACTCAGCTGTAGCAACGATAAGTCAGCCTAAATAGATTCTATAACTCAGCTGTAGCAACGATAGGTCAGCCTAAATAGATTTCATAACTCAGCTGTAACAATGATAAGTCAGCCTAAATAGATTTCATAACTCAGCTATAGCAACGATAAGTCAGCCTAAATAGATTTCATACGTCAGCCGTGTCGTTTAATAAGTCAGCCTAATTAGATTTCATAACTCAGCCTCTTATGTTTTTCATTGTTTATTTATAATAGGGTCGTGTTACTACCGCGAGACTGTTGACTATACAAAGAATCGATACTCATCACACTAAAGTACATATGGTGAGTCTTTGCATGTTGTTAACTTGGAAGGGAGAAAGTGCACATGCCGGCGTTTCGAACTGGAGAGATTACCATGTTCGCATGCAATTGCAGCTGCGGAGTCCAGGAATGTTTGTCGTATATCCATGTGCAGTCCTTACTATACCAGCGCTTATTTGGTGAGCGCATACTCTCATTCAGTCATGCCGGTTGATTCAGCACAACCAGCTCCAGATAACAACCTACCATGATTTCCCATTTTTATTTGTCTTTAGCCAGGAAGGCCTAAGAGAAATAGGGTGAAATCTGCTTTAGAGGTTGCACTTGAAAACAAAATTCCTAGGAAAGAACACACATGTTCTCGTTGTAGACAGAGTGGTCATAATGTGAAAACATGTTCGATTTAAAAGTGTCATATTGATTTCAATTATGTAGACTATTAGTTGTATTACAGCTGAGTTATTAATTTTAATGTTTCTAATTATGGCTTAGTTATTGACATGCTAGGGTTGAGTTATAGTTCAACACCGGCTTAGTTATAGTGCGGCTGAGTTATTAAAATATGAATTACTGAGTCTCTTAATAATATACCGCGGCTGAGTTAAATGAAAGGCTGAGTAAATATACGGCTGAATTAAATAAATGTTACGCCTGAGTTAATTAAACGTTACGGCTGAGTTGAAGTACAGCTTAGTTATTAAAATATGAATGGCTGAGTCTCTTAATAATATACTACGGGTGAGTTAAATGAAAGGCTGGGTTATTGAACTTAACGGCTGAGTTAATGAAATACACGGCTGGGTTATTGAACTTAACGGCTGAGTTATTGGAAGTCCAGGAGAAGCAGAGTACAAACAAAGTATCTTACAAGAGTGATGTAAAGGAAACAAAGCAAAGGACCTAGCTAGTACATTCATTACAACCTTAGGCAGTACGTCCAATGAAACGAAGAGACAAGGAAGTTGAGCCAGAAGCAATGTGACCTGCAGAACAAGACAAAACAAGCAAGTAAAACCAGAAGCAATGTAGTAAAAGAAAGAACAAGCAAGTTAAAGACAGAATAAGAAAGTCAACTCCAACACAAAAAACTCACCACTCTTTCAGCTCAAGTGTTTGCTCAGTATTTTAGAACACTCTTTGCTTTCCAGACATACACACATCAATGGAGAAGTTTTCCCATCTCCAACCATATTGAACACAAACAAGTCTCCTATGTCGCATCTGTTATCAAAACAGAACTTTCTCCAGCCTCTTCTGATGTAATACATGCCGCCTGATTCGCTAAATCGCAAACTCATAGTCCATGAATTTCCCTCTTTCTTCACTAGTATCATCTCTTGGCATTGTTTGTTCAAAGCAGTAGAACGCGTAGCTGCCACAGAAAGATGCTACAAACACAGAACGTTAAGACACATAATAGATCACAAGTTTGTCTTCTTTTAGATTTGAAATAGAGACACAAAACGTAAACTACTCACAAGTTTGTCTTCTTTTAGATTAGCAGTGATTTCAGCCAAAAAACAGAAGTCGTATGAGAAAGAAGACATTTCTCATGTTCCTCCTGAAACATAAGAAACAATTTTCCATGTCAAAAACATCTCACAAGTTTGCTATGCTATAATGGTGAACTTTGATTGAAACTTACTAATCTTGTGGTGGTGCTCATTGTCATCAGCATCACCCGCAGCATCATCCGCAGCATCATCCGCGTCGGCTTCTTCCTTGATGATGTGAGGATGTGTCTACTGAATCTCACAACAGCTAGGACCATAAGGAGTGACATGAAACACTATGTATCCTTCGTGTTTGAACGTGGCAAGGTCACTGATTCGAAGGTCATGTGCTGTGGTGAAAACTTTCTAACCTCCGGTGAGTCTCCTTCCTTCTTGTATCACTTCCCAAGTGTTCTCTGAAGTGTCCGATCTTAGTTTCCATGTTTTCTGGTTCGTCTTCCCTTCTATGTGCTTTGAGAAGAAGCCAAGTGGTATTTTCTGCAAGTCAGGAAAGGAAAAGTTAAGAAAAACTCAAAATTAGGAACATATACAAAAGAGCAGAGAGAGTGTGTCTACCAGGTCACTGTCGAAACCAGGAAGCAGAGGCTTGAAGAAATGAGGTTCATGCGGATTCGCCATCTGCAAACAAGGTTCAAACTGAGATCGTTTTCAAACCCTAATCGAGTAAAGCCCAAATCCGAACTGAGTAAACCCCAAATCAGAACCGTACAACGAAGAAATCAACATGCAACCTAATCTAAATCAAGAAATCAACAATTTTAAGGCTTCGATCTACCTTGAGTACACAGAGAGATGAAATCGCCTAAAGGGTCGCTGAGAGCTTTTTTTCGTGAGAGAGATCGAATGATTTCTTTTTCCAAATCCGTATACATTATTCCACTGATCCAATCATAGCTTGCCACGTCAATGAGGATTCAATCCTTAAACACCTTCCTCTAAACTAAATAATGTGGCTGAGTTATTGATTTGTAAATGAAATTGACGGCTGGATTATTGAACTTTACGGCTGAGTAATTGAAATTCACGGCTGGGTTAATGAACTTTACGGCTGAGTTATTGAAATTCTCGGCTGAGTTATTGAAATTTACGGCTGGGTTTTTGATCTTTAAGGTTGAGTTATTGAAATATGAGTGGCTGAGTCTCTTAATAATATATTGCGGCTGAGTTAAATGAAATACTGAGTAAATATACGGCTGAGTTATATTAACGTTACGACTGAGTTAATTAAACATTACGGCTAAATTATAGTACGGCTGAGTTATTAAAATATGAATGGCTGAGTCTCTTAATAATACATTTCGGCTGAGTTAAATGAAATGCTGAGTAAATATACGGCTGAGTTATATCAAGTGTTAGTTGTTGAACGTGTGTCCAGTAATCCCATTAAAGATTATAACCTCAGAGAATCGTGTAAGTCGATGAAGGTGTTAACAGAGCGGCGGAGGGTATATCATTTTTTGATTTGCTATCATTTCCCTGGAGAACGGCTATGCCTATTTTGTTGTTCCCAATTTGCTACGCTGAGGAAAACCCAAGCACAATATATATCAAGGGTGTCCAGTTGTTCTTCACACTTGACCTTCGAGAAGGACTTACTCTCATGAAGAGTGCAGCAGATGCAAGATATGAGTGTGCCGTGTATACAAAGCAATGATTAGGATAATCTTTTGGGATGAAGAGGAGTATTTTGCTCATTTTACAAGGGAATCTGCTGATAGGATTGGGAAACAAGTGCGATATGTGAAATAGGGATGGGGTTTGTGGCATGGTGACGACTTCCGTGCAAAGAAGTTGGAGTTCATTTAGTCGGTTTACCATCGTTCTCCAGCTGCCAATGTGGTGTTGTTGGGGACAGAAACTGGATCGGCCTATGGAGCATTGACACCACTTAGGGTGACAACATGTATGACCGTTGTTTCTGGATTAAAGAGGTTGTGATGTTCTTCCGTGAGTTTGAACCGATGAACGTGATTATTGACATAAGGGAGTGGTGAAGATGTATTAATATTTTGATTTTCTTTGCAATTTTAATATTTTGATTTCTTGCATTTTCAACTATAGACTATTGGTTGTATTAAAGCTGAGTTATGGATTAATTAAAGCTGAGTTATTGATTTAATTAAATACACAGCTGAGTTATTGAAATATGAAAATATGAGTAAATAACATAATGTGGCTGAGTTATTGATTTAACTAAATACACGGCTGAGTTATTGAAATATGAAAATCTGAGTAAATAACAGAAAGCGGCTGAGTTATTGATTTAACTAAATACACGGCTGAGTTATTGAAATATGAAAATCTGAGTAAATAACATAAAGTGGCTGAGTTATTGATTTAACTAAATACACGGCTGAGTTATTGAAATATGATAATCTGAGTAAATAACATAAAGCGGCTGAGTTATTGATTTAATTAAATACACGGCTGAGTTATTGAAATAGGAAAATCACAGTTAATAAAAATAACGGCTGAGTTATTGAAATACACGGCTGGGTTATTGAACATGTTACAGCTGGGTTATTGAACTATACGGCTGGGTTATTGAACTTAACGGCTGAGTTATTAGAATTCACGGCTGGGATATTGAACTACACGGCTGAGTTATACAGAAACGATACTCTATTATGGCTGAGTTCGTCACAAGACTATCTTAACGAATAGTAGCAAAATACACCCACAAATAACACACAAACCACCACATTCCTTACACATCGTCTTGATTCCTTCAAACTCTTTCTCCAACCGACCAAATTTAGCTCTGACATCCGTCAAGTCTTTGTTCATGTCACTCATTACTAACTTCATATCCTTAACCTCTACTACGAAACACTCATCAGCCCGTTTGAAAATGTCTCTGTTTGCACTAATATAATCAGATCTCATTAGCACAAAATGAATATATGGCAAATAAGAAAAAAAATTAACCTTATTATATCCTATTGTAAAACGATAGTACAATCTTCCTGGATTTGGAACTGATCCGGATGTACATATCTCTGAGGCTGCACCACACCAACACTGTTTTGGCGTTCCTCTTTCCCCATTCTTCCGTAGTCGGTTTAAATTTCCTGAACGAAATTCTATTAATTTGGAAGTCAAATAAAAGCAAACTTTAAGCAATTTACCTGATGAGATTGTGTTAGATGAGGAAGAAAATTTTCTGTTAGAACCCAAATCCCAACTTTTTCTTTTGAAAAAGTTACTTTATTACATCGTTGTATGTATGGGGTAAAATATTTTCAAGTTCCCACACAAACATATTTTTTCAAGTTCCAAATATTAGAGTAGGTTTGTTGTATGGCTGAGTTATATAAAGTGAGACGGCTGGATTATAGAAACGATGCGGCTGGATTATATTAATTTTTTTTGATTTTAAGGTATGTTTTAGGTATGACTGAGTTATATAAAGTGTTACGGCTGAATTATAAAAATGATGCGGCTGGGTTATATTTAACTTTTTCGATTTTAGGGTCTGTTTGAGGTATGGCTGAGTTATATAAAGCAAGATGGCTAGGTTGTAAATATAATTCAGCTGGGTTATATTAAACGAAAATCAAATACAAATTGTTCAAAGGCTACATAAATTGTTCATACAGGTCATTTCCTCCTTCATCGAGGATCTCTGCTGCCATCTTCACCCGTATACCTTGAATATTCTTATCATTTATCCCATCAAAAGTCATGCCAAGCGCTAAGCATTCCACAAAATTCAATGCATACACTCCACAATCGCCAACTTGGTTGTTTTGTGGAATGTATTTGCCTTTCCTCCTTCGGAACGCAAACTGCTTCTTATTCGGTTTTCGGAGATTGGCAGGAATATTTTGGTTCAAAATCGAAGGTAGCATTGGAATAATAGGCTTAAATGCATCTATAATTCTCTGTTCACTTTCGGGTGTTACCTGTCCAATGATTGGATCATAGCAGTCAATCTTCTCCTTAAGCAGATCCACGTGAAACACCACCCAATGATCGCCTGAAGTTTGAACCACTCCGTACAGGTGATCCACATCCTCATACCAGTTCAAGTTCTTACGACAGTTTTTGGGCATCCTATCGTTTATTAACTCTTCATAGCCATTATCTTTGAATTTGAACCGCGACAGAATTAGCTTGTACTGCTTGTAATCGTGAACCCATACACTGAGAAACCATACATCAACAAATGCAATGCGCTTGGACCAGAAGGGGGTGGAATCTCGCATGGACCTTTTGATGAGGACTTGCATAAACACATTAACATGCTATCCAAAAACACAAAATCAAGTCAATATAAACGAATCTATAAAAAAATACATAACTCAGCCACATAGTATATTTAACCCAGCCACAAAGAATACTAAACTCAGCCACATTGTATACTTAACTCAGCCACAAAGAATACTAAACTCAGCCACAAAAAATACTAAACTCAGCCACAAAGAATACGTAACTCAGTCACATAAAATATATAACTTAGTCGTAAGGAATACTTACATCATCATACAACCATCCATATTGGTTGTCTGGCCACGGTCTTGGCCTGATGATGATTATATAGAACTCACCCTCATGGGATGCTGTTTTTGAAGTGGGAACGTCCTTATGTTTCTCTAGGTGTTCCTTAACTTTATCCAATTTTGCTGGATCAACCGGTGCTAAAGGATCATATATTACAGTTGAAGGTGCAAAATTCTTTCTCATGCACTTCGTTCCATTGTCTCAAATGTGAGGAAAAACTGGTGCTGAAGGAGCATTATCAGCGAGTTGCGAGCACACCCAGTTGCAGATAATTGAACATTTTTCTCCCGATATTGATTTATTTTTTTCGGATCTGATCCTATCCTCTTCCTCCACATCAGACTCTGGAAGCACTTCATTTTGTGATGCAAAAAAAATCGCCAGTAACATCCGCAAGTTCACTGTCGGCTTGAATCTGTTTCGGCTGAGGTACAACTACTGTTATTAAAACGCGACGCGTTACCCTTTTTGAGACCTGTTTTTTTAACTCAGCCTTCTCAACCTTCTTTAACTCAGCCTTCTCTTTCCTCTTTAACTCAGTCTCCTTCTCTTCCTTAGCCTTTCGTTGCCTTAACTCAGCCGTCTTTTTTCTCCTTAACTCAGCCGCCTCTTTCCTACTTAACTCAGCCGTTTCGTTCTTCTTAGGAGACGCCTCCTTCTTTTACTAACTCAGCCTTTTTGTTCTTTTTCTTTGATAACTCAGCCGCCTCGTTCTTCTTAGGATACGCCTTCTTCTTTGCTAACTCATCCGCCTCGTTCTCCTTCTTTGCTAACTCAGTCTCCTCTTTGTCCTTCTCTTTAACCTCATCTCTTTATAGTTTTAACTTTACTCTGTTTCCGCGTCCTAAGGCTGGGTTCTTTGCATGAGAAATACCAACAAAATCAACGTCGTCAAAAAATTTATTTTCCACGGCCTTAGCATGTGTACTATTGAGAGGCCTTAGCAGGTGAACTATTGACAAAGGCCTTTAGCAGATGGCCTATTGACTGAGTGCTGCGGAAAAGACTTCGGCGGTGGCGGTAATGGTGATGGAAACGGTAAAGATTTTTTGGGAACTTTAGAGAAGTACTCCTCCACTGCAACTCTAACTAAATCAGTAATGTTCGTATCTCTGGAATCGATATCTGTGGACTTGATTCTGGATAACCGCGCTTCGAAGTTTTCGAATATGTTATCATAGCTGTCTATTTTTGAGGCAATTCTATCCAGAGTATGCATTAATCTCAACATTATCGGATTGTTCCCAATATCATCCGTACCTTCCCTCTCGCAAGAACCCTTTCCCTTCACAACAACTTCATCCTCTTGGAAGCTTCTCACTTTCTTCTGCTTCTTAATGGGTTGGTCAGCCTTTGACGAAACACCAGCCTTTGTTTGTTTGCGTTTCATCTGCGCTACTCAAAAAACTCTAACAAACCGACCTTTATATATGTATGTTATCAAATTAACGAGTTGCGGGTCATCTGCTTCATCCGGCCACTGAGGAAACATCTCTTCTACGGAGTCCTTCATAACCATTTTTCTCACGCGCACCTACAAAACCAGTCACCAAATACATAATAACTCAGCCATCAAAGTACTAATAACTCAGCCGTTAAAACTAATAACTCAGCCATAAAATAACTGATAACTCGGCCACAAAGTACCAAAACCCACCCACCATATAAATACATAATTACCCAGCCATGAAATAACTAATACCAAAAAACCCAGCCACTATATACATACTAACTCAGCCATCAAATACCAAAAAACCCAGTCTTACCACGCCATGTTCTCTAATATCCTCAGTAATGACAATATCAAAACTTGAATGTGTACGCTTTCCACCCCATCGAAAAAGTGGAACTTCTTGCTCATTGACCACTCTCCCAAAACGCTCTCCAAAACAAGTGATAGCTTCATATGCCCAAACTAATAACACATTCTTCAGACCGCTTATGGTGTACGTCCTTCCTTGTGGATTCAAAATCTTAATAGAGTCAACAAGAACTTCATATGCAATCCGACCCCATGGATACGTTGCTTCATCGTCGAATATTCTTTTCGCACTTTCAAACGGTATCCTAGAATTATGATGCAAAGCATGAACTCCCATGGCTTGAAGAAGTAACAGCCCTAACCATTTAGGCTTTTCAAAACTCTAGGCCGGACATAGCTCTAATGCTGCCCTCAGTTCATCTAACTTGGGTCCCATCCCAAGCGGCATATTCAACTCCTCCCAAAACGCTTTGTATTGGTTATGTTCAAAACTTTATGTTGGCACTGGATCTGTGTTTAAGCCAATGATCTCATTAAATTTGTGTAAGCTAAACCTGATAGGTTCATCACCAACTAGACTCCAAATCTCCTTCTTGTATACTTGAAGCTGTCGACATAGTAGATAGTAGCCAGTCCTACCAGACCACACGCTTTTGCGTTCAGCTAGCTTAACAATAATTCCAAGAGGACCCTGCCTCATGTGATTCCACACATCCCGTCTTATTGTTTCTCTGACGTTAGGGAAATCTCCCATTTGCAAATTGTGATTAATCTCTTTATTTTCTTGATTAGAAGCCCCTTCAGCGTAAGTCGTGGAGGATAATCTCGTGCTTGATCTTAATAAATAGCCATCTGATCCTAAAACACATATATATAAATCAACCGCAATAGAAAAAAAACTCAGCCACAACATAATAAATAACCCAGCCACCATATAACACTGTCGTAATAAAAACAAAACTTAGTTAAAACATAATCAATAAATCAGCCAAAACATAATCAATAACTCAGCCAAAACATAAATAATAACTCAGCCACAACATAATCTATAACTCAACCACAACATAATATATAACTCAGCCACAGTAATTAATAACTCAGCCAAAACATAATCAATAACTCAGTCGGATCATAATCAATAACTCAGCCACAACATAATCTATAACTCAGTCGAAATGGAAAACTATATTTTCAAAACGTAAATCAAACTCAACTCAGCCACACTATACAATAACTCAGTTACAACATAATCTATAACTCAGCCACGTCGTAAATCAAACTCGGTTACAATATAAATCAAACTCAGCCACAACATACCAGAGAAGATGATGTCGTAGATATGGTTGCGTCGAAAGTTTGTGGAGAAGAGGATGTCGACGAAGATGATATCGGTGATGATTTACGATATTGGAAACAGTTCGATACGAGAGTATTAGTTGTGACGATTTTGTGATTTCGTACTCGGTTAGGATTTAACGGAAGTTGTGACGAAGAAGTTGTGACATTATGACTTTTTTTTATTCACCAGAGAGATTGGACGGTTGATTTTCTAGTATAACTGTTGATGACACAAATTAGTAACGTGGATTTCCTTCCTTATGATGTGAATTTAACAATTAAAATTTGTATCCATAGTAATAAAATTAAACAAATGTGTTTATTATAATTTATTAGGAATCTGAAAAACATTCTAGTAATTTTTTAAAAATATATCTTATTCTAGTATTATACCAACTTTTCTATAACATGCTAATAATTTCTTTTTTTTTTGACAAAGAGTTACTTCTCAGTTAGGCAGTTGGTGAATATCACAAGTAAGCTCCGTCCTCATGCCGTTGTTAATGAATTAATCTGAATTCGCCATATATATATATAACACGAATGTAATGGCAAGTTATTAAAAAAATGTTTCATTGTGTTCAGAAAGAAAAAAAAAAGTTTCTATTGAAAAGAATCGGTGATTACAAGATATGATATTGAAATCAGCGATGTGATTATCAAATCGTCAAAGGCTTAGGCTAAAAAGCTATGAATTTTAAATCCTAATCTTTATATAGCTTTTGTGGAATTGATTTTGAATGAACAACAACGACACATCCACCACAATATCTAATGTGAGTTGTAAAAGTCGGCTGAAATGGGGAGGTGCATAAATACACACATGCAAATATTGTAGTTAGGAATCATGTAGATTTCATTTTTTTTTTAGTTTTTGGATTTAAACTCTTGAGTTTTGGCATTTCTAATTTTCTTATGAAAAAGAAATGATGCTTAATAAAAAGATTCATAATCTTTAAACCATAATGTCTACATAAATTGAAATGTGTATAATGACTAAAACTGTTTTTTTTTTTTATCTTTGTTGGTTCATCCATCCATTCAACTACTATTACATAGTATAAACTTTGCTGATCCCTCAAATTTACTAATTTAATGGATTAACCTACTTTATTTTCATAAATGTGAAGTTATATCCATTTGGACTATAAAATATAAATAGTTAATTTATATGATATATACAAATAAAGATAAATTAATTTGTCAAAATATTATTTCACACATACTTTTTCTTATAAATAATATCCCTGCAAATCTAATATGATAAATATATAATAAAAATTATGAGTGATACATTTGACGGTTCAAAAACCTCAATCAAATTAATCAATATAAACTATAAATTTTTTGTTTACAAATATTATATTAAAAATTATATAATATGGGTATATGTTAAAAATATATACTGCCCTTTATACGGCGGAAACCCTAAGGCGATCTCCTGGCGACAGTAATGGCGATCTTCTGGATTGAGTCTTCTCTTGAAGATTCGATCATCTCCTAACCTGTACGTCCATCGGCGTAGGGTTTAGTTGGCGTTTCTTCTGCACATAGGTGGTGATCGACGATAGGACTGTGTTTCTCCCGGTACCTACCGTAGTTCTTGTGATCTCGATCTTTGTCGAGCATCACAGCCACGGTCACTCCGGAGATTATCGCTGGTACCTGGTGTATATGATAATAACGACGGGAGTTAACGCTGTGATTTATACTCTGGTTGATTTTGATCTTTCCCAAGGTTTACGTTTTCCATAAGACATGATCTACTCATAAATATTCCTGATCTTTGTCTGGAATACACTAAGAGAGGTTACCGTATTTGACCTACGACCGATTAGCTACGACCTTCGATCTGTGTCCACATCGACGATACATATCACATGGCATCTTCGGGTCGCTCAATCTCGAGATCTGAAGTTGATCGTAAAGGCAAGGGTGTTGCGATAGATGATGAGGATGATGATGCACCAATAAGATTGACTGAACATGATAATGCCTTCGTAATCAAACAATACCGGATGTCTCTTATTGGAAAGATCCTGAATCCAAGAAAGCAAACTGTCGAGAAATTAATCCAGACAATGCCGGCTCAATGGGGAATGGAAGAGAAGATTACGGCAAACGATCTCGGAAATGGAAAGTTTCTTTTGAACTTTGCCAATGAAGAGGATCTTAACTTCGTTCTTTCGAAGGGTCCTTTCCACTACAATTTCTGCATGTTTGTTTTGGTGCGATGGGAACCAATAGTTCATGATGATTATCCCTGGATTATCCCCTTCTGGGTCCGATTGGTTGGGATGCCCCTACACCTATGGACAGACATTAATCTTAGAGAGATTGGAGGGAGACTTGGAAAAGTGGACACGATTGAGCTCACAGAGGGGCGAATGCTTATTCATGTCGACTCTAGGAAACCTCTTAAGTTTAAGAGGAAGGTTCTTAGTCCGGAAGATGAGGAAGTAACCATTACTATTGAGTACGACTTACTCTTTAAACACTGCACCACTTGTGGTTTAATGACACATGAGAAGGGTTATTGTCCGACAAACACTTTAGCACCGAGGGTTGAACATGAACGGAGTGGTTTTTTTGCGAGAGTTCAACTACCTCCTGCTCATGATCAGCCATTACTGAATGGAGGTAATCGGTATGAATCCCATAAGGATCGTACAAAACGGTATGGAGCACAGCCTTTGCCCCGACCTCAGTCCTCGCTGAGTAGGGATCAAGGTTTTGATCATCACAATGTACGCAAGGAACGTGATCACTCAGCTGTGCAATATTCATCTCGCTCATTTGCGCGAGACCAAAAAAATGGGTACGCTGGAAGAAGTAAAGCTACGGACTCTGCACACGAACGCTTGGATGAACGCGGTTACACCAGAACCTTCGATCGGGTTATAAGGGGACGGAGTGAGAAGCAATATGATGACCGACATCATGGCTCCCGACGGGCTTTTGCTCCATATGAGCGAAGGTCAAACAGAGTTTGGCGTGAGAAGCCAGCGACTAAGGAAATGCGCATGGAGAGACAAGCTGAGTTTCTTGATAAAGCTGCCGATATAGTTCAGTCTGAAGTGCCGCCTGTGTCTCTAGTAGGGCGCCAAGATGATGTTGAGGTTCAGAGTGGAGACAGAGATACTTTGGGGGACTCAGGTCTTCTAACAAAAAAATTGGCTAGTGTCATTGTGTCTCCGCCATTACGAAGAGCATCCATGAAAGATAATGTAACCATCCGTAGTAGGAGTGTAACTCGATCTTTGTCCTTTGCGAATGACGAGGATGTTGACGAGGAGGAACAGGTCATAGGCGCTCTGGCTGATATGCAAACAGATGAAACACATGATGTAACGAGGCTGGATCAAGAGGTTTATGATGATGCTGAGGATGATCTCTTGGGCGAAGAATTTATGGAGTTGAGTGCCGAGGAGAGTAAAGGTGCAGAAGCTGGCGCAAAGATGAAAACGGGAAGTAAGAGACAGTCAGGTCGCTCGGCTACTTCATCAAGTAGTCTGGTAACGAAGCCGGGATTCCTCCGTCGAGGGTCCCCTAGATTGAGAGTGGCTAAGACCTCGACACATACGGCATCACGACAGAAGGCTGAGCATTTGCGGCATGGTGCTAAAAATACTCAAGGGAGACTAAACAATGGTGATGGTTTGATGGGATCCAAAAACCCATCCAAGCATTATCCATGAGGACACTCAGTTGGAACTGTCGAGGGATTGGAAGCGACATCACAGTTCGACGCCTTACGGAGATGTGTCAGAAACATCGCCCAGGACTTGTGTTTCTTTCTGAGACGAAGAATAGGAGGCTGCTGTTGCAGGACATTCATGCCGACTTAGGATTTGATCGTTTATTTACTGTTGAGCCACTTGGACTCAGCGGAGGTTTAGCGTTATTTTTTATGGATGAATTTCAAGTTAATGTTTTATTTTCAAATAATCGAATGATTGATATTGAGGCAATCATTGATGGAATAAAAGTCTACATGACATTTGTTTATGGGGACCCTGTTTTAGAAAGAAGAGATTTAGTATGGGAACGTCTTACGCGTTTCTCAACAACAAGAAATGGACCTTGGTTTATGATTG
The DNA here is from genome assembly GCA_932364175.1 of Eruca vesicaria subsp. sativa. Taxonomy (NCBI): domain Eukaryota; kingdom Viridiplantae; phylum Streptophyta; class Magnoliopsida; order Brassicales; family Brassicaceae; genus Eruca; species Eruca vesicaria. Next base: position 39,682 of record CAKOAT010452932.1, on the reverse strand, counting down.
GTGACTTTAATGAGATTACATGCCCTGAAGAGAAAGAGGGGGGTCGTGAACGCTCAGACAGTTCTTTCTTGCCTTTTAGACAAATGTTAAGTGATTGTGGAATGCTGGAATTTCCGTTCACAAGAAACATGTTGTCATGGGCTGGGAAAAGGGCAGGGAGGGTCACAGTTAGATGCCGTCTAGACAGAGCTGTTGGTAATGAGGATTGGCATGAGAATTCGAAGTTTCCTCATACAAAGACACAGTATATGAGGATGTGGGGATCGGATCATCGTCCGATCCTAGCTGATATTCTTAAAAAGAGACCGCGGAGATCAAAAAATTTTAAGTTTGATAAGCGGTGGTTGGACAATGAGGAGCTCAGACAAGTGATCTTGGAAGGTTGGAAATCACCGGATCTGCCACCGGAAGCCAGCATAATGGAACATATAGCAAGCTGTCGACGGGCTCTGAGTGAGTGGAAGAGACAGCATAATCTCAATTCTGAGAGAAGTGTGGAGGAGTTAAAAGAGAGAGTAGACCAGTTATCTTCGAATGAAGATGCCACTACTGAGGAGATTGCAGCGGCTTTAAAAGAATTATCTGATGCCATTAAGGCAGAGGAGTTGTTTTGGAAACAGAAGTGTAGAGTCTTTTGGTTACGCGAAGGAGATAGAAATACAAAAAAATTTCACGCTCTTACGAAGCAGAGAAGAGCAAGGAACAGGATTATGCAACTTCTGGATGAAAACGGAAATGTGGTTCAGGATGAGGAAGGATTAGTAGCCATTGCTACCAATTATTTTAGACACATTTTCCAGTCCTCAAATCCGGAGGACATAGAGGAAGCACTATCGGAAGTCTCTACTACCATCACACCTATGGATAATGAAGGTCTTACAGCACCAGTAACTGAATGGGAGATTAAGTTAGCTCTGTTTGCCATGCATCCAGAGAAAGCCCCGGGTCCGGATGGAATGACTGCGCTTTTCTACCAAAAATTTTGGGATATTGTCAAGGAGGATTTAACTCGTATGGTTAATAAATTCCTGTTTGAAGGAGAGATACCCAATTGCTTAAATGAAACAAACATATGTCTTATCCCAAAAGTGGATAGGCCGGATCAGATGAGTCAGCTTCGCCCAATTAGCTTGTGCAATGTTAGCTATAAGATAATCTCTAAGGTCTTATGCCAGAGGTTAAAAAAGGTTCTTCCAGAGAGAATATCAGAAACCCAGTCAGCCTTTGTTGCGGGAAGGCAGATTTCTGATAACATTATGATTGCCCAAGAGCTGTTTCATGCCTTAAGGACCAAACCCAGTGGAAGGAATAAGAGAATGGCGATTAAAACATACATGAGTAAGGCATATGATAGAATGGAATGGTCCTTTATTGAGGCTACCATGAGGAAGATGGGGTTTTCAGAAGTTTGGATAACTTGGATTATGCGCTGTATAACTTCTGTTCGGTATAAGGTACTGATGAATGGTCAACCAAGAGTGAACATTGTCCCAGAGAGAGGTCTACGACAGGGGGATCCTCAGTCCCCTTTCATTTTTATTCTGTGCACGGAAGCGCTCGTTAGCCTTCTAAATCACGCAGAGAATCAAGGAAAGATAACGGGGATGCGTATCACGCGTGCGTGTCCGTCGGTATCTCACCTTCTCTTTGCTGATGATAGTCTGTTTTTCTGTAAGGCGGAGCTCCGTGAATGTGAAGAAGTAATGAAAGTGGTCACGAAATATGAACAAGCCTCTGGTCAATGCATTAATTTTGACAAATCTTCTTTACTCTTCGGTAAAAGGATTGGACAGGAGGTCAGACAAGAAATCAAAGATACACTTGGCATTCAGAGTGAAGGAGGAATGGGCACTTATCTAGGGATTCCGAAGGATATAAGTGGGTCCAAATGTAAGCTTTTTGCATTTCTGAAGGATAAGTTAAGACACAGGGTTAATGGATGGACAGGAAGGTGGCTATCAAAAGGTGGAAAGGAGGTTATGATCAAATCGATCCTATTAGCTCTGCCGACCTATGTTATGTCCTGTTTTCTTTTGCCCTTGGAGATATGTGATGCCTTAGCTAGTGCCATTGCACAGTTCTGGTGGAGCTCTAATCCCCCAAAAAGAGGCATTCATTGGTCCACTTGGGATAAAGTATGCTTACCAAAGGAGGAAGGTGGGATTGGTTTCAGGTTGATTCATGAATTTAACTTGGCATTGTTGGCAAAACAATTATGGAGGCTGAGTCAATACCCGGATTCTTTGGTTGCTCGTGTAATGAGGGGGCGATACTACCGATCAGGTTCGCCTTTGTGCAAGCTTCCGACTAGTAACCCATCATATGTGTGGACTAGTATTTCGGCGTCACGAGAACTATTGCTATTGGGTGTCAGACAGAAGATCCATTCGGGGTATGAGGTGAAAGTATGGGAGGATCCTTGGATTCCTACCATACCTGCGTGACCGGCGATCCCATCTGCACCGGTTTTGCACCCAAATATGAGAGTCAGTGATCTTATTAATCAAGAGACAAAGACCTGGGACATGACAAGACTGAACCATTACGTCAGTGCGGTTGACATACCTCTCATAAGGAGCATGTCCGTTAGTTCGACACATCGGCGAGATACTTTCTGCTGGAGCTACACTCGGAATGGACAATATACAGTCAAGTCTGGATATTGGGTGGTACGAAATATTTTAAAGAGAGAGGAAAGGCCTGTAGTTAGTGAACCTAGTATTACTAAATTGCAAGCGCAAGTTTGGAAGGTGCGAGCTCCACAAAAAATGTGTCATCTTATGTGGCAGATAATAGCAAGTCAGTTGGCTGTTACGAGCATCTTAAACTATCGCCATATGCAGTGTGATAACTATTGTCCACGTTGTGGTGAACCGGAGGAATCGATTTCACATGCCATTTTCCTGTGCCCTCCTGCGAAGCAAGTCTGGGCTTTTTCGTCTCTACCTACCAGCCCGTCTTTATTTCCATTGCAGAGCACATATGCGAACATGGATTATCTCTTTTGGAGGAAGGATGCCTTAGGTGGACCGGCAGTAGACATGGATTCTTATCCTTGGTTAATTTTGTAAATTTGGAAGGCTCGGAATGACAAATTGTTCAAAGGAATTGATAGAGACCCACTGGAGACAGCACGATACGCAGAGAGTGAATGCCTTGCCTGGTATCAAGCCAATGAACAGTCGTCCTTTCCTTCTCAGATCGACATGACTGATGGTAACCAGATCATGAGTCTGGGGGATATTTGCCTGGTGGATGGTTCATGGACCTCCACAGCTCAATATAGTGGGTGTGGCTGGGTATGGAAGGATAGTATGGAGAAAGATCAGCTGATGGGATTGCGTAACTTTGTTAGAGTGGAGCCTGCTTTGCATTCTGAGCTGGAAGCACTGCAGTGGGCAATGGAGAACATGCTTCAACATTCGCTATGTCAGAGCTTTGGGACGGACTGTAAGGAGGTGATATCGATGCTTAGGAAACCACATGATTGGCCAAGCTTCTCAACGGAATTGGAAAAGATCGCTACCCTGCAGATCTGTTTTCCCGCGTTTAGCATTGTTCATGTGCCTAGGGCTCAGAATGGTTTTTCTGATTCATTAGCTAGGACTGCTCGATCCTTTTATTGAGAACTGATGTTTGTAGGTTGTTCTATTCCGGTCTGGATTCCCAGACCACCTCAAGTTTGAGTAATAGATCAGCCGTTCGTTGTCAACAAAAAAAAAAAAATACTGCCCTTTATACAAAGCAAAGATTACTATATAATTTTTTTTAAAAAAAATTCTTTTGCAAATACGCAGATCAAGCTCTAATTAAAATTATAATACTACCGTTACTACGGTGTATTTTCTTGAAAACGTCAGTATAAATGCGTTTGTCTACTCTCATTTGCTTTTAGGATGTTGATATCTTTTTGTTTCACGATCCTCTTTTTTTCCAGAGATTTTGGGATCGCGTGTAACCATTACAAAGGAAGTTCCTCTACCAAGAGCAAAGGAATGAACTCAGGATTTACTTACGTCACGGCTAACAACAAAACCCATTAGAATATGTCATTTTTTAATATTTGTGTGAATGATACCCTGGTAGAAGAAAGCACGACGAGGAAGTTATAACGCTCTGACCGTCAACGGTTAATAGGTCCCCCACGCCTGCTCTCTCGGTCTGTGGGTTCCATCCTGTTTCAACGACCGGTCTATTAATTTTTCAAGGCTTTAGAGTCATGTTTACTGACTCTGCAATCACCACATGACCTTTTCATGTGCTTTGGCCTCACTTACACGGTATCGTAAATCACTTCCTGATAGGGAACACATCCTTAGACTACTCCAACTCAAGCACGCTTAATTATCGAGTTCTCTCTGGGTGTGCTCCCGAAAAGGTAAATGTAATTTGGTGACATAGGTAGCGAAATCAATCATCATAAGCCTTTCCATATATCACAAATCGGGATGTTACAATTCACTCTCTCTCAAAGAACGCAACGTCCTCGTTGCGCCCCAGGACATGTCTCAAGACGCCTCTCAGGTCGTAATTGAGATGGCTAACTTGGCTCTGATACAACTTGTAACGCCCCGACCGTCCACAGCTGATGGGCCACCCACGTCCACTCTCTCGGCCCGTGGGCTCCATCCTGTTCCAACAGCCGTTCCGTTAATTTTTCAAGGCTTTAGAGTCATGTTTACTGACCCTGCAATCACGACATGACATTTCCACGTGTTTTGGCCTCACTTACACGGTATCGCAAGTCACTTCCCGATAGATTACCCATCCTTAGAGTACTCTAACTCAAGCACGGTTAACTTTAAGGTTCTCTCTCGATGTGCTCCCGAAAAGGTAAATGCACTTTGGTGACATAGGTAGCCAAATCAATCCTCTTACCTTTCCATATATCACAACTCAAAATGTTACAGAAGTGTTTAATCTTATAAGCATCTGTTGATCAAATCAGAATCACAATGAGGTTTTTCGTCACTGTTCATATCAGAAGTTTTTGTGAGCCGACCTATTAGATTATACTATCATACAAGTTATAGGTTTCCTTTGGACTTAACCAATACAGTTTAGCTTCCATTTACTAAACCACATGTATATATACTTCACATTGTACATTTTTACAACTTACTTGAGCATTAATAAGAGTTTACATTTTCCGTAACAAACTCTCTTGAGCTCAAGCATCTAATATGGCATCAGAGCGGTGAATCTCCGCTTTCTAGCTTCTTTCTCTGGGAAAATTCAGCTCAATCTTCTTTCTTCTTTGTTTTCGATGATTCTCTCCGTTCGATGTATCGTTGCGATCTTTATTGAGCTGTGTTTTCTTGAGGTTTTTGCGATCTTTCATGTCTTCTCTCTCACGATTTCTCTTCTGATTTTCTTTTCTCTTTGTTTTTGACCTTTGATTTGCGTTCTATTCTTCCGCAATCAAGTTCTTGTAACTTGAATTTTCATTATCTACTTCATTTTTCTGATGGCTCATCAATCATCGTCTACTGCGAATCGCGATGCATCTGAAGAGAATCATCCTCCATTGGCGTCCCTCACTGATCCAAACTCCAATCCGTTGTACGTTCATAACGCTGATCACGCCGGTATATCTCTCGTCTCTGAAAAGATAATTGGATTAGGGAACTTTAATACCTGGCGTAGAAAAATGTTGATGGCTTTAGGAGCTTGAAATACGTCTGTTTTTGTTGATGGAACTTATCCGCAACTTGCTAAAGATCATTCTGATTTTTCTTATTGGGCGAGATGTAACAACATTTTTTGTACATGGATCGTGAATGCTGTTGAGAAGCCTATTGACAAGAGTATTATGTATCTTGATACTGCTAGGCTGATGTGGTTAGATATTCACGATCAATTCAAGAAAAGCGATGGTCCTCGAACAACAGATTTCAAGCAACAAATTTTTTGCAAAAGTACATGGTTCTGAAACTGTTAGTGAGTATTATACTCGATTGAAGCAACTTTGGGAGGAATTGAAGAATTATGAGAGTCCTTATGTGTGTTGTTGTGTTCGTCTTGATTGTGCAACTATGAAACTGATTGCTGAGAGAGAAGAGCAAGATCGTATCTTGAACTTTCTTACTGGATTGAATGACACTTTCACTGCAACTCGGGGTCAGATTGTTATGATGGAGCCACTGCCAAATATCTGAAAGGTATTTAACCTTGTCTGTTAAGAAGAGAGGCAACAGTCTATGAAGAGTACCAGTGCAGTTGCTTTTCAAGCCTCTCAGAGAACGCCTGATCATCAAGTGGTAGCTGCTTATTCTACTGACTATATCAAGCCAAAATCTCGACCGATATGTTCTCATTGTGGTATTGCGGGGCAAACCATATATCGTTTCTATAAGCTCCATGGATACCCACATGGATATATGTTACAAAGAAACTATTCGAGGTCATCAACAGTTACACCTCCTTTGTCTGATAATACAAAGAATCAACAGTTCCAGACTCGTAAAGAGAATGTTGCAAATATGGTAGTCAAGGATACTGGTGGTATCTCTCTTATGGATCAACAAGGTGTGCATTTGGGGACAGCGACAAAAGATCAAGTTCACAGATTTCTAAGTGTCTTAGGTGCTGGTAATGCTAGCCTCATTGACAACATTTAGCAGATATCTGGTAGTACAATTTGTCTTTCGGATGGAACCGTTTCTACCTCAAAACCATAACCTCATATTATCCCTCACACACCTTCCCACCCACCTTTAGGTACCCTTCATTACATCAACTCACATTTTATTTCTGCGTGAACCAAAAATGGCCTTACATATACTTCGCATGATTGGATCATTGATACTGGTGCTAGTTGTCATGTTAGTTCAAATTTAGACATGTTTTTAGAAACTAGGTCCTTACTAACACCTCTGTCACTCTTCCTGATGGTACACATATCTCTGTTCTTCGTTCTGGAACTATTCAACTTACCAAGGATCTTATCCTCTTTGATTGCTTATACATCCCTCACTTCAAGTTTAACCTTCTAAGCAATTGTGCTCTCACTCGGAACAGTTTGATCTCCGTCATGTTTTCTTCTCATTATTGCTTCATCTTTCCTAACAATCCTTTTATCTCTCAGGAGCTTATTCAGGACTCCATGTTTGGGAAGGGTGACCCTCGTAACGATCTGTATGTCCTTGAAGCTCCTTCTTCCCCTATCGTGTCATCACTCTCTATACAACCGTCTTCATCCTCATCTTCTCAGGCTGTTCTCCTTCAAGTTTTTTCTAATGTTTGGCATATGCCTCTCGGTCATCTTTCTTCTCATAAGATAAAAATTCTTTCAAAATTTTTATACCATTTGTCCATTGACTAAGAAAACACACATTTCTTTTCCTTCTTCTCCCAAGTTATCTCAATCTCCTTTTGATTTAATTCATATTGATATTTGGGGTCCTTTCTCTGAGCATACTCATGATGGCTACAAATACTTTCTCACACTCGTTGATGATTGCACTCGCGTTACATGGCTATATCTTTTACTTGATAAGAGTTCCGTTTCTACTCTGTTTGAATTTCTCTAGTTCATTCATACTCAATATAATGTTCCTGCTAAAGACATACGATCTGACAATGCACCTGAACTTGCTTTTACATCTACAAGGGTATCCCCTTATATATTAATTGAGAAACATTTGAAAAGATGTAACTTTAATTTTGTATTAATTAAAAAATAACCTCATCCTATGTGGCATCTCTCTATGCCTTCTAATTCAATTTAGAAGGATTGTAGGGCATATTATATAGAATATAGCCTAAAAATTATACTCTCCATCAATATAATATTTTGAAGCTATAACTGTTCGCATATATCAAATATTTATTGTTTCGCAGACTTTCCTTAAAAAAACCTACGGAATTACCTATGTGATTAAAATATATATGACAATTAATGATTTTACACAATAAATATTTGATAACTATCTGTATACTTTTGTTTATTTCTTTATTATTAAAATAAATGACACAATTACATTAATCATATAATAAAAGCTAGATTTGTTTTGTGTATGTTGTATTTCGAATTTCTCAAAACGAGTATAAATTACTAAAACTGTTAAAAGTCTCACTTAAGCTTTTATGATCAAGGTTTAAATTTTTTTCTATATTAAAATACAATGATTATAAGACCATATGAAGAAATAATTTTTTTAATAGGTTTTATGTTACTATATATATATTATATTTCATATTGTTTAAATTAAACTATATATCATATGAAAATACATACTTATATTTTGCTATTTGCATGAACATATATTGAAAAGTCAATATTTTAATTTTGAAACCTGCCATTACTTTTTAATGATTATAAATTATTGAAACTATTAAACATCTCACATTAAAAAAAAAAATGTTGGTGTAAAATTTTGTTAAATATTCATAAAATTATATGAGTAGAAATCTCATTTAATAAATATCCATATTAAAAGTATGCTATATATTTACGTTAATATCATTTAAATTTAATTATATATCATATATTATAGATAAGATTGATTGTTTTGATTTATTTACCCTAATTGCAAATAAACAATAGTGATCGTTAGATTTATATGCACATGTCAATTTATCACATAATAGTAACTGATTCCTTAGTTATTTAATATATATAGTTATTATTTTATTATTTCATAATATGCAGAAAAACCTAAAATAAATAATAAGTATAAAATACTTATTTTACAAAAAGTGCAGATCTTAACCTAAGCATGTATCTCTGTAATTATTTCAAATCTTAAGCATTTTCTAAATCTCATACCAAAACAAACAAACCAAATGAGAATAAACTTCAAAATGAATATTTATATCGAGCAATACCAATATGAAAAAGACACAAAAAGTGAAAAATATTGAAGATAGATAGGATTGACACGTGAACGTAAATTTCTCATAACTATAATTAACTTTTAAGTTATTAAATCATGATATAAAATCGAGATGACATAGTTTCATTGTAACCAAATAGAACTGAGATTTTTCGACCTAAACGTTAGGTTTTTTGCGGTAAGTGATATTTTGACGTAAAACGGTTTTAAAAATGAGATCAGCTCAATTATGTAATTAATAAAAAGTTAAAAAAATTGTTTAAAGACCAAAATTTTAATTCAATCAAGAATATAGATTTATTTTTCCATATAATACTTTTAATTAATTTTTATATAAATTTATCCTGTACAAGACGCATGTCCTATCCTAGTTGTTCATTACTTCTCTTGCCCTTACACACCACAACAAAATTCTTGTGGATTGTAAACACCTACATATCCTTAATGTGGCTCATGCTCTCTTATTTCAATCTCAGATCCCTTTGGCTTATTGGGGTGAGTGTTTCCAGACAGCTGTGTATCTTATCAATCGTACTCCTTCTCCACTTTTAGATGATAAATCTCCTTTTGAGCTTCTCACTCAGCATGCTCCTACCTATGATCATTTACGCGTCTTTGGCAGTCTTTGTTTCTCTTCTACGTTACTAAAAGATCGTAACAAATTCTCACCCAGAGCTGATCCTTGTGTCTTCATTGGCTCTCCTCATAGATATAAAGGTTACAAATTTCTCTACATTGCCACAAATAATATTACTATCACTCGGAATGTTGTGTTCCATGAAGACGTCTTTCCTTCATCAAAAATCATCTTCTTGATCTTCTTTATATGCTGACTTTTTTGATCAAGACGTGCTTCCATTACCCGTTCCTGATTCTTCTTTTCCAGCTTTCTTTAATTTTGGTTCTAATGTTCCTTCTTCTGGTTTTCCTACTAATGATTCTGATCACTCACAACCTTCATCTAACAATTCTACTACTTATGTTCCTTCTCAGACTATATATTCTCTTCCTGGTCCTCGTACTAAAAGACAGGCTAAGCCACCAGCATATATTGATCAATATTGTTGCTATCTTTTAAACAAGTTGCCAGGTCTACCCGTACATCTTACCCATACTACTACCTATCCTATCTCGGATTTTTGTCCTATGATAAATGTGAACCTTCTCATAATTAGTTTCTCCTCTCTATCACTACTACCGAACCACCCAAGACCTTTAAAGAAGTGGTTCTGTCTGAGGAATTTAGGAACTCCATGATATCTGAAATGACTTCTCTAGAGGATTTGGGACTTAGTCTATTTGCTCATTGCCTCCAGGTAAGCATCCCGTTGGTTATAAGTGGGTTAACACCTACAAACATAATCCTGATGGTACTATTAAAAGACCTAAATTACGCCTTGTTGTGAAAGGGTATACTCAGTTGGAGGGTTTGGATTACTTAGACACGTTCTCACCAGTTACCAAGTTAGGCACCTTTAGACTTCTCCTTGCTCTTTCTGCTGCTAAGAACTTGTCTCTTTCTCAGTTAGACATCATCAATGCGTTCTTAAATGGGGACTTTGATGAAGAAATTTATATGCGGCTTCCTGAGGGACATGAGGAGTTAACTGGCAAGAAGTGTCCACCTACTTCAGTTTGAAAGTTGCATAAATCTCTCTATGGTCTTAAACAGGCTTCTCGGCAATGGAATCATAAACTGTCTAGTGTAATTCTTGGTGATGGTTTCACAAGAACACATTCTGATCATTCATTGCTCATCAAATACGAAGCCAAGTGTTTCTTTCTGTGTTGGTCTACGTTGATGACATCTTAATTGTGTCTAACAATTACTCTGCAACTACAGCTTTCAAAGATGTTCTCAAGACAGCTTTCAGATTGAGGGATCTTGGTCAAGACAAGTATTTTTTGGGCTCTGAGATAGCTCCAAACAGTACTGGTATTTATTTGAATCAGCGTAAGTATGCTTTGGAGTTGTTGGAAGAGGCTGGAATCCTTGGTTGCAACCCCTTATTGGTACCCATGGAGCCAAATTTGAAGATCTTTGCAACTATGGGTACTGTTTTACCAAATGCTACGATCTATAGACGTCTAGTGGGTAAGTTGTTATACTTGACCTACACTCGTCCTGATATCACATATGCAGTCCATAATCTTAGTCAGTATATGCCTGCGCCTACTGATAGTCATCTTCAGGCAGCATACCGGGTCTTACGGTACTTGAAGAATGATCCTGCACATGCCTTATTTTACTCTGTATCTTCTTCTCTCAAGTTGACTGCTTATTCGGATGCAGACTGGACTGCTTGTCCTGATTCCCGCCATTTTGTAACTGGTTATTGTGTGTTCTTAGGGAACTCTTTGGTGTCTTGGAGCTCCAAGAAGCAGAAAAACCGTGTCACGCATCAGTTCTGAGGCTGAATACCATGCTATGGCAGACACTACATGTGAGCTGATTTGGTTTGACTACAATATTATAGGAAATGCATTGCTCTCCTACAGGTCCGGCAAATCTGTTCTCTGACAATCAATCAGCCCTACATATCGCCTCTAATCCTATATTCCATGAACGCACTAAGCATGCGGATAACGACTGCCATCTTATCTGTGAGAGCTTACAAAGTCGCTTTCTCCAAACGCTTCATGTGAAGTCTGAGCTTCAGGTTGCCGACATCTTTACGAAAGCTGTTCAACTTGGTTTGTTTCAAAGTTTACTAGTCCAGATCGGAACCCACAGCTTGTGCCTTCTATATTGAGGGGACAGTATTAGATTATAGTATCATAACGGTTATAGGTTTCCTTTAGCCTTAACCAATACAGTTTAGCTTCCATTTACTAAACCACATGTGTATATACTTCACATTATACATTTGTAAAACTTACTTGAGCATTAATAAGATTTTACATTTTCCGTGACAAACTCTCTTGAGCTCAAGCATCTACGACCAAAGACCAACGTAGTAAACACGATGCATGTCAAGGGCGGATACTAAGCTTCCTTTTCTCGTCTCAGAGTTTTTGCACCAAGACTGATTTATATTAGTGTAAGAGGATGCAGCTCAGACATTATAATCACTTGCTTATTACATTTTTAACATCAGTTCTGAGAAATTGATTCCATGGTGTAAATTTATAGTTATTTGATTCCAAGCAACCATTGCTATTTTACTCTGCATTTGATGAGTTTAGGTCTTTAAAAGGAGATGATACACACAAACCGATCAACCAAGAACCACTTGCAGACATAAATGCAAAGAAGAGATGTGTGATACATCTTTTCATTGTTCTTTACTCTGTTTCTATTAAACTACATCAGCAAAGCCAATCAATTGGAACCCACAAAAACAGAGAGAGAAGGATGAGAGACTAATATCATTCAAGTTTGACACTGCAACTTAATTCGAAATAAATAAAAAGGTCCACAAGAAATAGAGACTACATCGCTCAAATATAAAGCAAAACATAAAACCCAGCAACAGTGGAATTCAGACCAAAAAAAAAAAATATATAATGCATAATTATGGAGTTCTATCCATTTTAACTACAAGGGAATTTGCACTATATGGCTATGAGAATAAAAATAATTAGTATATAGCTATGAAAATAAAAATAATTAGGTAAATAGTTATGCCACCGTTGATTTTCATAATTCCAGCAATAGCGCTACTTCAACTCGCAGACATATAGGCCTGACATGACCTTGCCTTTATCTTTCATGCATGCGCTTTCGAAATTAAGGATGGATTTTTAAGGGGGAAAATTGTCATTTAAATCACAAACTTTCAAATTTGGTTGAAATAAAGCATCAACTTTTTCATAAGCCAAAAAAATACTCAATTTTTATTAACAAGCCATTTTAATCACACACTTTCGTCGACCATACCAATTTAGGCATATCGTTAGTCAACAGTTATAGTTGACTAACGGTAGGCCTAAAATGGCTTTCAAAGTTGATGTTTTTTATGGCACAAATATAAATCAATATTTTTTTTTACAGTATTGGATATATTTTTAATATTGAAAATATTTTTATAACAGAAGCACTAATAAATAAAACTATAAATAAAAATTCTAGAAAAAATATAAATAAAACTCAATGTAAAATAATTAGTTAACATACATTAATTGAGTATCTTAGTTATAAAATGATAAGAATATTTTAATTATTTACGATTAATTTTTGTAAATATTTATAAAATCTTATTTGAATTATGTTTTATAATTTTTTTTTTCAAAAGTTTGTTGATAAAATATTAATTCAACTCGTGTTTCTTAAATGAAAAAATTGCTGATTAACGAATTATTCATGATTCTTTAAGTTTATAATAAAGATCTTCAAACAAATCTATATATTTTCTATAAAATTTTTACAAGAGGTTTTCTGCATCTAAAAAAAAAAAAAAAGTTTCACCAAAATAGATAATTTTTTTTGTTATCTGGTAACTCATTTTGTTTAAAAAATCAAGAATTGAAATAATATTTTACTAACAAATTTTTGACAGTAAAATTATAAAACATAATCCGTCTAGGATGGTACAAATATTTTTAAAAAATTAATCGTAAATAATTTAAAAATCATAATCATTTTTTAACTAAAATACCCAATTAAGGATATGTTAATTAATAATTTTACATTGAGTTATTTTTATATTTTTAAATGGAATTTATTTTATATTTACAATTTTATTTCTTAGTGTTATAGTTATTAAAAGTTTCAATATTTAAAAGCTAAAATATTGAAAAATTATTGATTTATATTTGTGCCAAAAAAAACACCAACTTTAAAAGCCATTTTAGGCCTACCGTTAGTCAACTATAACGGTTGACTAACGATATGCCTAAATTGGTATGGTCGACGAAAGTTTATGATTAAAATGGCTTGTCAATAAAAGTTAAGTGATTTTTTGGCTTATGAGAAAGTTGGTGTTTTATTTCAACCAAATTTGAAAGTTGGTGATTTAAATGACAATTTTCCCATTTTTAAGGAGACTAACTTTACTTTTACTTTCATGCAAAAACCAGAAAATTTATCTAACTCATCTCAGGTTTGAATCTGCAATTCTATCATTCTAAATCTTTCATTCCTCCTGAGTAAATCAAGAACAAATATGGAAACTTGATATGTCTCGTAAGTTGTCTCATTGGAGGAGATATCGGTTTCTCATTGTGTAATTTCCAAGGAAATCTCAAGTTTAAGTCTTTTTTGGTTCATCACCATAAGCAGATGCAGAGAGAGGGGATCAAAGCCCTTTTCGAACAACTGAAAACCCAAATTTTAATCTCTTTTTTTTTTCTTTTTTCACTATTCCAACCACTATAAACTCTTTTTTGACGGTTATTGCCCATTTATGAACAAATTTCATTATAATTCATGATTATAGGCCTGAAAATTAGAAAAAAAAACCTTGTTTTTTTTGCTTAACTTCCGAGTTTTTAAACGTTTCCAAACGCTAGCCACGCCTTAATTATTGTGGCATTTTGGAAACGTTTAAAAACTCGGAAGTTAAGCAAAAAAAACAAGGTTTTTTTTTTCTAATTTTCAGGCCTAAAATCATGAATTATAATGAAATTCGTTCATAAATGGGCAATAACCGTCAGAAAAGAGTTTAAAGTGGTTGGAATAGTGAAAAAAGAAAAAAAAAAAGAGATTAAAATTTGGGTTTTCAGTTGTTCGAACGCGCGTTTGGGGAATCTTTAGCGAAGGAGTAACCACTAGACCACACAACATTCTCGTGGATATATAAGTAATTTTGCATAACAATTTAGGAATATTGGCTTGTTCCTTATCAGCTCTTTCGAGTTTAAGTTTTGATCCAAAGGTTGTAGGTCATATGAACGCATCATGAAATTGTTGAATTACCAAAGTTGGAGGTTTTACTAGGTAATCACATTTATGAATCTGCTATGTTGTTATTTCTGCCACTCTACATTCTCTGTATATGAATGGTTTCTGTCGACTCAAGATATACCATCTCTTTATTAACTTTGTTCTTTGTTAACCAGTGTGATATCAACTAAATAGTTTATGTGTTGAATCTCTTCCCCTTGTTGTGCAGGTTCTTTATTTTTTTTTATCTCTTTTCTGAATAATTTCTTGAATACTAGAATCTGTAACAAAAGCATCACTGAATGAATCTTGTACAAAATGAATCTAGTACAATATGTCCTAGCATGCTATTACAAGTTTTATCCAGATTAAACAAAAGCAAATTTTTGGTTATTATGACTATAAACTGGATTAATCATGTAATATCCGGAAATTAAATATCATATCCTTCTCAACATATTATCTGAAAAATGTAATTATTAGTGGCTTCATTTGAAGCTAAAACATTTGAAATATTGGTTATCAAAATGATATATCTGGCTATTACAAAGTTAATCCGAAATATCTATATAATATTTAGTTACAAAACTCATGCAAAAAGTTGTTAAAAAAAAGCTAATGCATAAATATTACTATATCTATTCTAATAACTCATTTCAACCCCATGATGTAATCTAACGTTATATTTTTACTTTTTGGAAGATATATTTAGTGACTATTACACTTGTTATTCAATTTAAATTTGTAATAGCTATCTTTAATTCTACAAAATTTAAACTTAGTACAAATATACAACAAAAATAGTATTAGAGTTTATGGTTTAAGGTTTTATTGTTCAGAGTTTATGATTTAATGTTAGTAATTAGGGATTAACTATTAGGAATTAGGGTTAATGTAGAGTTTAAAGATCATGTTTTTAATATATGTAAGGTTGTGATAGTACTACATATATCTCGATATTTCGTTGAGAGAATTATAGAATCTTATAAATATATCCGGTTACACAATAACTTATCCACTTATATTCTTCATCTAGACTTTGCACTTAAGGTTCAAAATTATTATATCCAGATTACTTTTTAATATCCAGTTAAGACTTACATAAGGTCAACTCAAGACCTAATCCATGATTTATTGAAGTATAACATTCTTCTTATTGAACCTCTATATTTTCCTGTTCGAAAGCTCGCTATGCATTACGCCTGCATTGTCTTTTTATAGATTTTGTTCAAGAGTTAAACCAAAGAGAAATTGCATCTTCTGCCCACCACTTATCCTCTAATTAGGTAAATACCCGAAATCAGTGTGTTGAACTGTTGAAAAAAAAATGACGGAGTTACCCTCTCATCGTCTCTCTTCTTCTCCTCCCATTTTCTGTGTGACCTCCTCCCATTTTTTTGTGTCATAAAAAATAGCAAACCCACTACGAAACAATTTACATGGTTTACTTTTCATCCTTACGTACTTTTCCTATAGATCGATAAGAAAGCAACCTCCATAAATAAGTCCTGATTTTTTTTTCCCGAGACTCGAATTTAATTTCTCCGATTCAGATCAAACCACACATAGCCGTTGCCTCCGCTACTGTTAAGCTAAATCCAAGGTATAAGGTAAGATCTCCGATTCTAAATCAAAGAATGGGGAACGCGGTGAGCACTCCAAGGTACCAAGTCAGGGGATATAACGCGGATCTGAACCACACCAAACACTATCACCGCCGCCACAAAGTCTGCAACTTTCACTCAAAAGCTTCATCAGAACCGTCTGGTGGCTCCGCCAAGGTCTCAGCGGTTTCAACATCTACTTCTGCTCCTTCCACCACCGTCTCGGCCCCGATCATCACCCTCCGCATCACTTCCCTGTCCCTCCATCTTCGTCGCCGATATCATTCCCTCGCTCACCAAGATCTCGTCCTAAACGGCGTCGTAGCTCTTTTTCTCATCCCGTTTTTGCCGATCGTCCATCCGCATTTCGCGTGACATTCGTCAAGGGTTAAAACATCCTTTTGCGTTGTCTGAATACACTATTAAGCCTATAAATTTACTGTTAAGGTAGATAGTTAATATTCCCATAGTTTTAGGATATTGGGCCAATTGACTCTAAACCAAATTTATTACTATATATTAAGTTGTGTGCACTATTTTGTTTTTTTGTTTTTTATTTAATGAAAGGTACAAAAGTAATTCTCTTGCCAAATCCGCATGCAACCCAAATATTTATAGCTGACATGATTTTTCTTCAATAAAATTCATTGTGTTTGACTCATTTGTTCCTTTTTAACTTAATTTCTTCATTATAAGCACATAAACATGATATATTTAAGATTTAGCTGTCCATTTTGATCTAAATAACACGAAGCAAAATCTCTCCCGTTTCTTTGACCGAAGTGTGCCACGGTGCACCATCGTGGACCATATACCCGCTGTGTGATCGGTCTCCAGACACATTTGAAAATAATCAGATATTTTTTCAAAGTTTGTAGAACCAAAAATCCAATTGCTATATATGAAAAAAAGATTTGCTATATATGGTTCCAATGAAATGCGTTTGCAAATTGATCTCTAGTAGCTTTGGGTTTTAACTTTTCTTTTTTTGAATATATTCACAAGCATTACATTCCCACAATATTCTGACAATCTACCGGCATAAAAAATTATCCAAATTAGTAACTATATCTGGTTAATGCCGTCTAGTAGGCTTGTCATTTGACTCCACGGAACAGTTCGTCATTTTATCTTGCTCGGCTACTCGATTTTGCAAATAATTTTATTTTTGCATGCTTCTGCAATTACCATACCAATTTTGTATATTGACTTCATGAACCCTAAATATAATATATATATATAGTCAATTTATATAATATATAAAAATAAAAAATAAATTAATTTGTCAATACATTAATTTATGCATATTTTATATAGATAATATCACTGCAAATCCAATACGACAATTATATAATAAGAAAATGTGGATGATACATTTGTCTATTGAAAAAAAAATCAAATTACTCATTAAAAGTTATTAAATTATTTAATATGGGTAAATATTAAAAATATATACCACCCTTTTTACAAAGGAAATATTTACTTACAATCTTTTTTTAAAAAACATATTAATGCGTGGATCAAACTCTAGTTAAAAATATAATATTTAATGTTATTATGGGGGGGGGGTAATGGGTATTTCATTTCCCAACCATTTGAAATCAAAATTTCCGGCTCATATTAATATTAAGACATATTCTGGAAGACTTTGACCCTTGATTTTACCATGACCGATTTTGATCCCAACAATTAACATGTTTTTAGCTGTGCATTGACATATAAATTATTACAAGACAAATATAGATGTATCGTATAGCTTATATACCACATACATTTATCTAAAAAATATCCAAAACCATCTATTAGTGATCTTACAAATGTAAAAACATGAGGTTATATCTAATGCATGTAATATTAGATAATTTTGAAGCCGGTAAAGAAATTATGATCAAATCCGTAGTATCAGCTATTTCGACATACCCTATGTCGTTTTATCTCTTCCCTAAAGGACTATGCAAAAAAAATATCTAGTGAAACATCTAATTTCTGGTGGAGCTCAGGCTCTAATTCAGAGGTATGCATTGGATATCATGGGACAAACTATACCTCCCTAAAACTAAAGGAGGAATTGGAATCCGATCGCTCGAAGAAATTAACCTAGCCTTATTGGCTAAACAACTTTGGCGATTGGAACAAAACCCAAAATCCTTACTTACAAGAGTTCTTAAAGGAACATATTTCAGGAATTCTTACCCCTTCTGTGGGAACCGAAATTCACCCCTGTCGATTTTATGTAAATTTAGAAACTTAGAGAAAACCCTAATTTCCCAGAGGACCCGGTTATCTGTGGAATCACACACAAGTAATCAAGTAAACGACGAGAATAAGTAAAAGATAATAAAAAACGAGATTGAGAGCAATAAGGAGTCTTATTCCGAATTTGTGTAAGAACGGTACAACAAGAGTAAGCCTTAGCTGCGTAAGCCGTTGGCGAGATTCCTAGTTCTAGCAATTTAAGACTAAAACCCTAGTTGAGACGCATCTCGATAACAAAAACGGAAAGTTGCCTAAATGCTAAGTTTTGGTGGTGAGAGCTCTGAAAATCGTCCTTGTGCTCTGTCCTTGGCCTTCTGCTTATATACTCCCTCCTTAGGCGGCTTAGTCCTTCCTTTTCGCCCAGATTCGAGTTTATCGGGAATCTTCCATTTATCTCGATCTTTCCATTTTCCTTGCGAAAATATTCTATTTATCTTCAAACTTGACACTTATCTTCTTTTTGCGAGTAAATCTTCAAACCGTCATTGTATCTTTGGGCTGGATCGTTTAAAGTCGCAAGTGGGATTTTATCACGTTTTAGGACTGTCCGATCCATTTTGCGATAAAATTTGTTTTACGATTTTAGACGAGATCATTTCGTGATACGATGCCGTTTCTATAATATTTCTCGAGTTAATCGTATAGTTTGACAATGTACAATGTTTCGTATAATCGTTGCTGTTTTATAAGATATTCCCGAATTCTTACAAGAAAAGAAGACTTTTACGTTTTTTATTGTAAAACTCGAATGGTGAGAAGGACCAAGATGAAATGAGAGACGTTTAAATCATGGTTCAGAGCATGATCGAACCGAAGGACGTATGCCTTACGTCAAGGATGCGGGAGATCAAGGCTCAGGACGGTCAGCTCGACGTAGGACGAGCCGAACCGGGTTTGTTCTGCTCGCCATATGGTGAGCTGCTTTGAGGCGACCAGCTCGCCATACGGTGAGATGGCTTGGTCGAACGAGCTCGCCGTACGGCGAGCTGACCAGACGGTTCAGCTCACAGCACGACGAGCTGGTTTGTGACCACCAGCTCGCCGTACGGCGAGCTGGTCCGGGATGAACCAGTTCGCCGTAGGGCGAGCTGAACCGGCTGGTTCGGCTCGTCGTACGTTGAACTGGTTCGGTCGAACATGCTCGCGATTTACGGTGGATGCGTTTTTTTTGCGGTTTTTCGCTTAACTTGGGCAATCGTGTAATGAGCTATTGTTATGTTCGTTTTTCCGAGATGACAATCTTCAAGTTTTTCGCAGATTTCCTTTTGTTCGAAAAGTCCTTCGAATTTTATAAAACAACTTCTCGTTTTTTACAAAACGTATTTTTATTTTTGCGGAAAGTTTTGGTCATTGATTCTGTCGTACCGATTTTGACCCCAACAGTTAGCCCCCAGCTCGTAAGAATCGTGGAGTACTTGTTTGGCAAGTTTGGTAGAATTAGGCGGAACTTAATGGCAAAAAGTCCAAAGGTGAATAGTAAAACTTTTCTTATAAGTATGTGGAGTAAGTTTTCAAATTCTTTACTCACTTCTTCTCACAACTTTTCTAAGGCTCAAGAAATTTTCTCTCCTCCTTTCTCTTTGAATGTCTCTATCTTTTGATTGCTCAACATGTCGTGCAAATGGAGAGCTTCAGAATGTGCTCATGCATCAATGTTTGAACCTAGTGATCTTATACTCCCGATGGCTGTGTTCTCCCCAAGCCGGTCTTTCTGCGGTTTACCGCGAATAAGAAAGAAACCATGAAGTATCATGCAGCTTTACGTGTTGCAGACGTTCCTCAACCTAGTTTCTGGGCTCCAAAGAGGGATACGCTTCGGAGGAGCAAGGAATGTCCAAGCGCGAGTACTGTTTCATCCCTCGGGAATTTGCGGAATTATCGCTTGATTCTGGATTTGGTGCAGTTTTGCCTTCCTGAATGGGGTCAAAGTGCTGAGATTCCGCCCTCGGGTTACTTCACGTGTTCGAGGCCTTTATACTGAACTGCCAACTATGGTTCCCTATTCCGCGAGCCATCGTTGAGCTCTTGGATCGATTTAAATTATCGATCAGCCAGCTTCGTCCCTCCGCGTTGCAGCACCTTGTCGGGATTTTGGTGCTGGGTTATGAACGCGGCATGTCTCTCAGCGCGGATTATCTTCTGGCCATGCTGCTGCCCAAGTGTGCGAGCGGGGGTTATTTCTACTTATCTCCGCGGCTGGAGATGTCGGTTATCGACGGGCTCTCCATGAATGGTCACGAGTATAAGGATTGGTTCTTTTACATCAAGATTGATAGTGCATCGGTGGAGGAAAATTGCATCCCTTCGTTCAGGACCGAATGGGCGACAAAAGGTACTTAGACTGCGTATTATCTATCCCTTTTTTTTTGTTTCCGCGTTCTAATATTTGTGTACGATTTGTGTTTTGCAGTGTCTACCCCTCTTGTGCCATTACTTGAAGACCTTAAGTCGGATTTGAGCCTTCTTCGCGGCGGTCCGCTTTATTGGGGACACTTTTCTCTAAAAAGAGTTTGTCACGCTGTTGCCTATTACTATTCTGGTTTTCCCAGAATGATTGCGTCGAAATTGAGGCGGACGACGATGAGGAAGCGAGGGAGAGATCTAGATCCCCGCAGGAGAGAGATGTTCCGATTGGTCTGGACCAATGGTTGGATGCTGATATCGATGTTGAGGATTATATCGATTTCTCGGTTCGCTCGTCTGAGATTGAACCGGACGAAACGCCGGCCGAGATTCCAGCCGAGACGCCGTTTTCGAAGGCATCGAGGCTCTTCAACAAGGTTCGTCTTTCTTTGCCAATTTTCGTATTCGTTTTACGTGTGACCAGTTTTTGAACAAAATATTTCTCTTATTCTGCAAGGTCTTCGCTTTATGAGCGAAGCAGTAAGCGCAAGTGATGCGGAGATTCGTAAGGCTGAATCTAGGGCTAAGGCGGCGGAGACGGAGGCTGCTCGTCTCAAAGAGGAGATCCATGCCAACTTCTCTTGCGCCCAAGATTTAGCTAGAAGGGAGGCTGCCCGTGTGAGGGAGGAGTACGAGGCCGATTCTCATCGTGTCCGCGAGCTTTCCGACACGAGAGTTCGTTGCGCCCATAGAGCAGGCAAGAGAGAAGTTTCTGCGGAGATGATGGCTCGTCGCGAACGGTTTGCGCTTCTTTATGCGGAGTTTGAGGATGCGCAAAGGGCCAATGGTGATTACCGCTAATGCCGTGGCGTAGTTGGCGGTTTACATCTCACTCAGCATGCAAACTATTCGTATGAGGTGGAGTTTGCCAAGCAGAAGGTGCGCTTGGCTAAACAAGAGAAGAAGAAGGCTGAGTTTCTCAACCTTGAGGCGCAAATGTGGGATTAGTGGAACACAATTGTAGTGTTGCCGGATTCAGTTGAAGTTGGGCCAGAGATCCCGGATGCGGGCGGCGAAGTTGATCAGCCATGGATTGATGCTAATGCTGGCCAAAGCTAGGCATCCAGGTTTTGAATTTTTATATATGATGTCTTTGTTTTATGATATTGTTTGTTATATTTATCGAGACTGGCCGTTGGTGGCTTTGAATCCCTGCCGCTAGGCGGCGTGTATTGAAAAAAAAATATTAATAAGAATATTTTCTAAGTACAAAATCTATGTTTCAGTTTAGATGTAGAGGGAAGAGTACGAGTTGTCGTCTCGCATCTAACTCTTTGGTGTAGATCGTCCGGTTCGTTTACTCGGAATGTTTCAATTTTTCACGAGTGTTTAGATGTGGGCGAAGAGACATGCCTTTATGATCTCAATTCATGACTTGGAATGTTAGAGACCAGTGTGCTGGGTTTAGGGCAAGACCTAGGTTTACTTTCGGATTGAGGCTATGCGATGACTAGTCGGCTTTCATTTTGCCTGTTGCGATTTTAACCTGATTCCATACCGATTTAGAATACGCGAAAGGTTCTCGGCTTATACGATTCGTCTGGTTGGAATCGAGCATCTCACCGAGGACAATTTTTAAGTCTCCCGAAAGTGCTGACCAAAAATTTGGATTTCTTTTATAGCGCGCTATTTTATCCTAGTCAGATGTATGCCGAGCAATGGGTCTATGCGTTTGTTTAGGCCGGCTAGCGTGCTAGACGGGGCCAATCGTCGAGCGTTTGTGATTTTATAGTCGCATAGAGACTTTTGCGAAATATATCTCTAAGACTTTAGGCGACGTCTCGCCGGTTCTTTCCGAAAATATTTGGTGTATAAGTTTTTACTCGAAACAATCAAGTAGTTGTTACTGCAGAAGTAATTTCCGGAAGTTTGGAATTTGTTTTTACACTTTTCGATAGTAGAGAGATTTTATTATATTCTAATTTTGTCTTTATTAAAAAGTTTCGAAAATTTCGATTACAAAGCGAATATTTTTAAAATTTGGGAGTATACGAATACTCGTATACGCACCCACTCCCCTCCCCCCCCGTTTCGGAAAGAGGGATAGCTGAACTCGTCTTTAGGCGAGCTGCCTACATATTCCTTTCGGAAATCAAGCCATCTCGTAGTTCTGATTGTTGGTCCGAGTGTGTTTACTCGGCTGTCGCAGACTTCTTGATCACTTTAGTCGCTGGATCGGCGTCTTGGTCCAGCTATGTCTCCTCCGGTTGGGTAGAGGAGATGAGTTCGGAGGCTTTCTGCTTCCTGACCGTTGCTGTTTTGGATTCGTTTTCCGCGGGCGGCGTGTTAACTTCGCCCATTTCGGTTTCACGATTGCGACCGCCAATTGCCTTAGCTTATGTTCAACTATAAAGCAAGATCGCGACTGTCTCTAGCTTCCCCAAATTGCCGTGACTCCCGTAGGGGTCGGAAACTTGATGCCTAAGTGGTATGTCGATAGAACCGCCTTCATGGAGTTTATCCAAATGGAGTTTCACGATTGCGACAACCAATTGCCTTTGCTTATGTTCAGCTAAAAGGCAAGATCGCGATTGTCTCTGGCATCCCCAAATTTCTGCGACTCCCGTAGGGGTCGGAAACTTGATGCCTAAGTGGTATGTCGACATAACCGCCTTCATGGAGTTTATCCAAGGCGTGCCTATGATCGCGTTGTAGATAGCTGGGGAATCGACGACTGCGAAGTTGACAATTTTCGTCACTTCTTTCGCGGCGACCCAAAGCCGGATCGATCCTAGGGTCATAGATGTTTCGCCGGAGAAACTTGTCAACGACTTTGGTATTGGCTCGACCTCAGATAAATCGATTTTCATGCGCGCCAACGTGTTGTGGAAGATTACATTGATGGTGCTTCCAGTGTCGACCAGGATTCGGGCGACTTCTAAGTCGCTTATGACTAAGTCGATGACGAGAGGATCGACGTGTGGTTGATCGATGCCGCCGGTTTCTGTGTCATCGAAAGAGATTACTCCCTTTAAAGTGTTATCCGATGGTATGTTCCAACTCAAACCGGTTTCGGCTTTTTGTTGGTAGGACTTGATAGATGAGATGGTATCGCTGTAGTATTTTGATTCGCCGATGATCATGTTGATCTTCCGGCAGCTAGCGTTGTTACCTTTCTTGTCTTGTCTTCGTCCGCGTTTCTCGCCCGGCTGGTTCCCTTGGGGCGGAGTTTCCGCTCGCGAGTTCTTATCGTTTTTTGGCTTTTGTTCAGACGCGATGTCCTTTGCGGACAACTTTGTTGGCTTATGCTTTTCAAACAGGATTTTTTTCGCCTCTTCAATGTTATGTAATCGGTAGCTTTGTGGAGCTCGTCCTGGATCGTCCGCGGTTTCCCGAGAGTTATCCACTTTCAAAACTTTGACTTGAACCAGAGCGATTTTCTGAGCGCGTCGATGGCGGCTCTGTCGCTTATTCCGCTAACCCTAACAATGATAAGTTTGAACTTGCTCATGAAGTAACGGAGAGGTTCGTCTTCCTTTTGGGATAAGCTCCAGAGGTCGGCGTCGGAAGTTTCCTGATTTATAAACATCGAGTATTGCTTCAAGAATTCTGAAGCAAGCTAGTGGAAACTCTCGATCGAATTTCGCTTAAGCTTGGCGAACCACTCGAGCGCTGCTCCTTCTAGGCTTTCGACGAAAAGATGGCAATAGCCCGCATCTTTTTTGTGATCCTTGAGCTTGGCTCGTCCCATGGTGATCTGGAATGCCTGCAGGTGCGCTTTGGGATCAGTCGTCTCGTCGTAGGTTGGCAATAAGAGTTTTCCAATCGGGTAGCTTGACCTTGGTGATGCGAGCCGTGAAAGGCGTTTTCCGTGATTCATATAGCAGCCAATCTATTTCGGGCGCAGCGCTGGTAGCATGGTGAATTTGAGACTTCACCGCTTTTACCGCTGTGGCCGTTTTAGTGATGTAGTCACGGATATCGAGAATCTCAGTTAGATCGCCAGCAGTTTTCCGACCTCGTCGGTGCTTGCCATGAGTAACTCGAGATCGTTCCTCAGCCGTTTTTGCGCGTTGCACGCAGTAGAGCTCCTCCTCGTCCTCAGTAAGAGAACGCTCGGGAGAGGATTCCGGCTGAGGGCTGCGATCCTTCCTCCTCCTTGGATGGACGTCTGCGTCCTCATCCGATGGATCAGATTTTTCGCTCGTTTCCAGGTTAACCATTTCAACACCGCCTTCTTCGGTCTCCTGTGTGCGAGTAGGAGATTTTTCCGATTCGTTCAGCGTCGCATCAGGATTATCCTTTTCGGAGTTTTGCTTTGGCAGATTTCCCTGCTCGATTCTGGGGCGATCCATAGGAGTCCCGAAATCGAGCCTTCTTCCGCGGATCCTAGTAGTTCCGCGGGGGCGAATTGCCATGGTTTTCGCAGTTAAGGTTTCAACCTGTTTTGCGAGTGAACCAATGAGCTTTTCTTGCTCTTCAAATTTCTTGTTGAAATTGGAGAGCATCTTCTCGACGGCCTCGGTGTTAGCGTTAGCGTTAACCGCGGACACATCTGTAGCTGGTGTATTGTCAACGTTGTCGCTATCAACGCGAGTTGGTTGTTCTTTTGTCATTGTTCTTGATCGAACGTGCTGCTGCTTGAGTGTAAGATAAATCCGACCCCCTTCTTCTAACGCCAAACTGTGGGAACCGAAATTCACCCCTGTCGATTTTACGTAAATTTAGGAACTTAGGGAAAACCCTAATTTCCCAGAGGACCCGGTTATCTGTGGAACCGCACACAAGCAATCAAGTAAACGACGAGAATAAGTAAAAGATAATAAAAAACGAGATTGAGAGCAAGAAGGAGTCTTACTCCGAATTTGTGTAATAACGGTACAACAAGAGTAAGCCTTAGCTGCGTGAGCGATCGGCGTTATTCCTAGTTCTAGCAATCTAAGACTAAAACCCTAGTTGAGACGCAGCTCGATAACAAAAACGGAAAGTTGCCTAAATGCTAAGTTTTGGTGGTGAGAGCTCTGAAAATCGTCCTTGTGCGCTGTCCTTAGCCTTCTGCTTATATACTCCCTCCTTAGGCGGTTTAGTCCTTCCTTTTCGCTAAGATTTGAATTTATCGGGAATCTTCCATTTATCTCGATCTTTCCATTTTCTTTGCGGAAATCTTCTATATATCTTAAAACTTGACATTTATCTTCAAACTTGACATTAATCTTCTTTTTGCGAGTAAATCGTCAAACCGTTATTGTATCTTTGGGCTGGACTTCGTTTAAAGTCGCAAGTGGGCTTTTATCGCGTTGTAGGACTGTCTGAGCCGTTTTGCGATAAAAACCGTTTTCTGATTTTAGACGAGATCGTTTCCTGATACGATGCCGTTTCTATAAGATTTCTCGAGTTAATTTTATAGTTTGAAAATGTACGATGTTTTGTCTAATCGTTGCCGTTTTATACGATATTCCTGAAGTCTTACGAGAAAAGAAGACTTTTACGATTTTTATCGTAAAACTCGAATGGTGAGATGGATCGAGATGAAACGAGAGACATTTCGATCATGGTTCAGAGCATGATCGAACCGAAGGACGTATGCCTTACGTCAAGGATGGAGGAGATCAAGGCTCAGGACGGTCAGCTCGACGTACGACGAGCCGAACCGGGTTGGTTCAGCTCGCCGTATGGCGAGCTGGTTCGAGCTGGTCTGGGACGAACCAGCTCGCGATTTTCGGCGAATGCGGTTTTTCGCTTAACTTGGGCAATCGTGTAATCGGCGATTGTTTTGTCGTTTTTCCGAGATGAAAATCTCCAAGTTTTTCACAGATTTCCTTTGTTCAGAAAGTCCTTCGAATTTTATAAAAAAACTTCTCGTGTTTTATAAAACGTATTTTTATTTTTGCAGAAAGTTTTGGTCATTGATTCCGTCGTACCGATTTTGACCCCAACACCTTCACAGCACCAAAAGCATCAAGACCATCATATGGCTGGAGAAGTATTATGGCTGCGAATGACCTTGTCAACCAAGGCATTCGACATACAATTGGAACAGGAGAACATAAACTTGTTTGGGAAGACCCGTGGCTCCCGGATGAGACAGCAAGGCTTCCTAGGATGCCCCGCAACTCTGACCCAACCCTTAAAGTGTATGATCTTATCGATTCTGGGAAAAAATAATGGGATACCACCAAACACAGGAACCTACTACACCCTCACGACATTCCACTAGTTCGCAGTATAAATCTCAGCAGGATTCCCAAACCAGATGGGTATTGCTGGAACCAATCTATATCTGGGAAATATTCAATCCAGTCATGCTATATGCTTGCAAGATCCTAAACAGATAGTGAGATCGAATTTCAGAATCAGCTGCCATCTCTCAACCCTCTGAAGGAAAAAAATTGGAAATTTAAAACCGGAAAAAATTGTCATTTTCTATGGCAGATTTTATCTGCGGCAGTAACAGTTAACGAAAGGCTCTTTAAGAGGCATATTGGAAATGATCCTACCTGCCCAAGATGTAGCCACGCAGAGGAAACAATTATTCACATGATCTTTACATGTCCCTCAGCCTTCCAGTGTTGGGCCCTCTCTATGATCCCATCGGATGCAGGGATTTTTCCTTCTCAAAACCTTTACACCAATATCAACTACCTTCTTTCGAAGGAAAATGTCGGTGGAAATATGGAGGAGCTAACCAGATTTTTCCCTTGGTTAATTTGGTATATCTGGAAAGCAAGGAATGAAAAAAATTTCAATGGCGTGAATTCTCACCGGTGGAAACTACAAATCTTGCACTACATGAATGTAATTCTTGGTTTCTAGCTAACGATGAGAACGATCCAGATGATAGCACCCCAGAAACTATACCAAGGAACCTCCCCGATCAGCCTACATTTACGTGTCACATAGATGGTTCATGGAAGAATGATGGTACCACAAGTTGAGTGGGATGGATTTTACAGCTTCAAGATGGATCAATAGACCTACTTGGGTTACATGGTTGGCACAAGCAAATCTTGCCACTACATACTGAACTTAAGAGTTTAGTTTGGGCATTTCAATGTTTAACTCGCCATCAGCGATTCTGTGATTATTTCGTTACCGATTCGCAAGAATTAGTAAAAATGATCTCGACACCTGAGGATTGGCCATCCTTTGCTGCGGAACTCACCGAGTTCAAATCTCTTTGGGCGTCCTACCAAGACAGAAACGTGGTTTATCAGCCCAAAGCTAGCAATACTAAAGCGGACTTCCTTGCAAGACAAGCTCGAACAAGGAATCGTGTTTTCTCATACGTTAACACGTTGGTGCCACACTGGATCGACACTCACAACTCGTCCTTAGCGGATTCATACGTCTTTGTATTTTCATTGTGATACAAAATATATATATATATATATAAGTGTGTATAAGCGTTCACATATTTAAATATATATTTTCCTTAAAATTAACAAAAAAATAAAGTTAGATTACTTATATTGATTGTTATGGATCTCTTCTTTAGATAATCTATGTTATGCATTAGTAATATATACATATATACTTGTTTTATAATAACTAGGGATTTACCGGTGCGCGCCGATTTTTCTAACATTGATATAGGTTGGCTACGATTTTATAATCTAGAATATTTTCAAAAATATTTTGGAAAAGAAAATATGCATCAATCATATGGAAATATATTACTTTGATTGTAGTTTCTGCGGTTATTATAAAAGAAATTTTAGTTTAAATATATGCATGACAATTTGAAAGTGTAGTACTTAAACTATTTATTATCTACTCAAAAATTATAAATTCTAATGAGTTAGAAGACATGTTTAGTTCCGGTATTAGATATAGTTCCATTTATACACACTCCAGACTTTCTCAGTTACGTTTTTCTAGTTTTATTCTTTTTGATTAATATTTTGTTAATATTTATTTTTATTTTAATGAATGCTTTTATATAATGTGTGATTCATTATTCCATAGTTCATATTATTTATTTAATTTAGTTGAATTGAATCAAGTTAAAATTTTAGATGTTACGGTTAAGATGGTTTACTATGGCTATGTTCTGTTTTTTTCTTTATATTTTGACGGATTAGATTTTTAATCTTTTTATTTATTTATACTTTATATGTTTTTTGTCAAATTGTTGTGTATTGCGTCTCTTTCATTTAGTCTGGGAAAATATTTTTTTTTACTATTATATCAATTTTGAATTTATGTTTGAATTTTTTATGGGCTCAGTACATTAATTTTTCTTATAAAGATTTAGAGTATAATAATTCCCTTTGTGTTTTTTTTTATTTACTGGCTGGTTCATTATATCATATTATATTTTTTTCTTAACTATGTCTTTTTGAAATATTGGTTTTAATTATGAATTAATTTGTGTTTGTGGTTGTCAGTCTTTTTATTGTTAATTTTTTAATAATTTATGAAACAAAAAAAAACAATAGCATAAATAGTTTTTCCTCATTTTTATTATTACAAAAGATTTCTATTTACTATTGGCATTTTTATATTATTGAGTATATATGTATTCACTGAATTATTATTTGCTTATTATTTTTGTGTTTAGAACTCTGTTTACTAATTCTTCATTAACCTTTTTGTTCCTCAAAATCAAAATCAACTCAATATATATCAGTATTTCTTGTAAATTAAATGTTAAGTTACAGTTATAGTGCTCTCACTTAAATATAATTATTGTTGTATATATACAAAGTTGAATTGCTGGTTTTGTCCATCCTGATGTCACATGATTCACATCTAATGGAAAATTATACATTGTATAATACTTTTGATTAAAATGCATAACTTTATTTAGTTACAAAAAGTATATAACTTTTTGTAAGGAAAACATGTTAAATGTAAGCTCATGTTTATGTAGATGTAACTTTATATTTATTGAATATTGTGTTACCAGTTAAATTATGTAGATGTTTATAACTGGTTAAAGTTATATATTAGATAATATTTTTAACATATAACAACTTTCTTAATATTGGTGTTTTAACTAAAATTATGTACAATTTAAAACATAATATTTTTTTCCTCTATTGTATAATTTCTTAAATGTAACTAAGGTTGTGTTCACCTTCGGAAAATTTATTATACTTCTGGTGTGTTTAATAAACAGCACATAACCACAAGTTTCTTATAACAGCCTCTGTATCCAGTGAAACCTCTAGACATGTTCAAAGCCAGTGAATTAACCAATACATGAAGCATTAACTTATTTTACAGTTAAGCTTGGAATAGTCAGATTTAGACATACATTGAAGAGTCAACAAACGTCAAAACCATCAAAATCCAATATGTCTACGAAATAAGCATAAGAACAAATAACAGGTTAAACTCATTGAGTATATTTGCTTTCATAATTCTCTTCATTTTGCATTTTCTTCTTCTTCTTCCTTCTCCATACCTTCTACTGCAACCTCATCCTCCACATCCCTTGTTCTTTTCAAAACCTCAAAACCTCAACTTCTCTAACTTCATTTTTTTTGTCTCCACGCTTGCCCCTAAACTTTTCACTTCCTAACTAACAGCACTTGAAGAAATGTGTATAGCTTCATCTTCATCCATGAAACAAACCTTCTGGAAGAATCAGACATTGTTTTAATCCGCAAGAAGTACCCATAGCCTTCCTTTTTGTGGTAAGGAGAGTGAAGAATAACGCCGAAAATCAACTGGAAAGTTTCAGAGTGATCCAAGTTTGAACTATCACTTTCTCTTTTGAATGTGTACTCCCACTTTTAAAGAATGTATCATTTATAAACACCTTTGCGATGTCTACAACATTGCTCTCCGAGAAACCAGCAACCTCACACAGGCTCTTGAAATTCTCAGAATGATCTAACCTGCACTACTATCTTTTACGCGATTAATTTATTGAAATGAGGAAGTTGCAATAAATGAGCGATGTCTTCTGAAGATGAATTCCTTGTTGCAAGAGGAGCTTACAATGAAACAACTACATTAATAAACCTGAAAATTTTAGACGCTTTCAGAAAAAGTTAATTTGAAAAAAATCTTGATACCTTAAAAATGCACTCATTTAATCTAGAAGCTTCATCCCCTTGCCAACACTGCTCTGTTTGCAAGTACCTATGATCAATATCGTGTAAATAATCACATATGTATATTGGTCTATGTGACGCTGATATCAAGAATCTCCATGGCTTGATCTGGTTTCCCATCATCGCAAAGAGAGCACAAGGTAGTATTGTAAGTGACAACATCAGACGAAACAATCACTACATCAAGAATTTATGACATTAGGATGAAAGGAACAACACCAGAAGCTTGAGGAACCCAAATCTTGTTGACCTGACCAGTCTGAAAAAAATTAATCTGTGAAGAAAACATTTCCTACAATATTATAGGAAAATTCTTGCCATGATCAAAACCCCGTTAACCCATTAATCAATCACTTATATAGAATCTGTACGAATCCATCACTTGCATTTCCTAGAATTCAGTTCTGATCTGAATGTATAAGCAATTAAATTGAAAATAGGGCTAACTTTCTCTATAATTGACACTTTACTTTTTTATGTTGATGTGTTGCAATGTATACTAAGTTGGGAAGAAGATAATCTCGAGGCCAAAGTGATTTGTTCTGCCTTGCCATGTTTGAAGTTGTTCACCTTCTCTAAGTCAATTGTTTCTTAAGACTTGCTGTTAATTTCTTAAAACATTATAAGCTATAACATCAGACTTTCATAAAATTATTAGAGAAGAAGGTTAAAAACAAAACCTCAAAGACAAATTGTTTGAAGAATTCACGTTTTTTTTTGAAGAACCTTCATCAGATTTCATAAAGTACTCAGAGTAGGATCACGCTGAGTAGGATGAAATCAAACCTGGAAACGAGTCGTTAATCTACCCAGACTTTAGGCACTGCTGCTTCCAATCAACCGATTCTTAAGTTGAATTAGGGATTGAAAGTGGGGCCCAAAAAATTCATAATAAGGAGCCTTCTTAGATCTGCAGCAAGAAAATTCTCACAGTATATCCAGCCAATAAAAATTGCAGTTGAGAGATGAGGACTAAAGAGTTACTCATGTGTTTGATGCAGCCATGAATACCTGATTTAAAGCTTGAGTTATTAGAATATCATGAACAGATGGAAGCTTGATCTTCTACTGTTCCGGAGAAAATAGAATCGTAGTTAGATAAGTACATAAACTTCCACCACGTAATTAAATGTAATTGCAGCTGCAAATGCAAAAAAAGTTTTGAGTAAAAAACTCACAGCAGTTATCACAAATCGGAGAAAGGATGAAGCCACAAACTTGGGGCAAGAAAGAAGGCTGTGAAAGTCTATTAGAAAATAAGCATGAGTGATCTCTCAACAGGAGCATAACTTATCTATCAAAGACTTCTTGAGATCATCTTCACTTTGAAAACTCTGATATCCAGGAGAAGAGTAAATTAAACATCAGGAGAGAAGATTACCTGAAAGAGTTTGAATCATTATCGTAACTTTCAGCCGAAGATGAAAAATCCATGAAAGGACCTTAGGTCGAAGATCTGGCGTGGAATAAGGCATCAGAGAAACACGAACGACAATCATTGTGCGTGAAGGGATGGTGAGAGTTTTTTTTTGGGTTCAATTGGGTTGGGGAATGATATTAAGATGGATTGAACAAGGAACGATTTGAATTCCATGAAGTTATATTGTCTAGGTAAGAGCGATATTTGGTAACGGTGATTTACAGGGTTATGATACAAATGAAGAAGAAGAGCCGGAGCTGGCTTATTCTTTCTAGACTAAAGGCATGAGTGACATGGCAATATGAAGATCTATGATTGGATAAATTTTTTAATTGATGTGGCATAGCTGAAAGTTGATCTTATTCCCCTTTTATTATTGTAAGATTTATACAGCATTCGGAAACTCTATGTAGATATCTCTAATTGGTTTCATCCATCTTGATAAATTTTCTTAACTCGATTTTTAAGAACATGATTGGTATTTTTTTATTTGAAAACTCGTATGGGTCATACTAAAAAATATAATTTTTTTATTCATCAACTATTTGAAATTAACAAATTTAATTTTCAAGTATTAATTGCGTAAAATTATTTCTCAACTACTTGCTGACTGCAAAACTGGGACTGAAATAGTCAATCGTAAAAATTGGACGGAAATCATTAGTTTTTCGTTTATACTTTAACGGTTGACTATTTCAAGTCTAATTTTTCGCAGTAAACAATTAGTTTGGGAATAATTTTATGCAAATAATATTCAAGTATTAAATGTACTGATTTCAAATAGTTGGGGAATAAAATACCCATCTTCCCGTTATTATGGTGTATTTTCTTGAAAAACTTTGGTATAAATACATTTGTTTGCTCTCATTTGCTTTTAGGATGGCGATATCTTGTTGTTTCACGATCCTGTTTTCAGAGATTTTGGGATCGCGTGTAACGATTACAAAAAGAAGTTCCGTGAGCAAGAGCAAGGGAATGAACTCAGGATTCAGTTACATCAAGGTTAACAACAAAACCCATTAAAAAAAACCATTAGATTGTCATATGTTAATATTGGTGTAAATGAATCCTTGGTGGAAGAAAGCATTTGTTGTTCAAATCGGAATCACAATGAGGTTTTTAGACACTGTTCATATCAGAACTTTTTCCAAGCCAGCCAAAAACATCAACGTAGCAAACACGATGCATGTTGTCAACGATCTCAAGGGAGAGTTTTCGCGCCTGACTACAATGTGTTCTTGTTTTACTCTGAATTTGATGAGTTTAGGTTCTTTAAAAAGTGGCGTTCTGTTGTGAACTAGAGAGAACTGTATTCTGTGTATTATTAATGATCAATAGGCTCCCTTCATATAAGGATTACAAGACATAGTAAAAAGGAAAGTACACAAATCCTAAACCAACTAGAATTAGGAAAACAATCATTACAAAGAAAAGGAAATAAGGAACTTGGCCTCCTATGTCTAATGGGTCGTATGGGCCTATGATCTAATCTATGATTATGGGCCATCCACTTTAAGGATTATAACACTCCCCCTTGGATGCCATAATCATTCAAGGTTTGTAACATGCTTAATGTTGCGTCATTAAAACCTTTACTAGGAAAATCCAATTGGGACAAAACCATGATAAAGAAAAGAGTACAACACACATTATTCCCCCTGATGAATGCACCACTGAAGGTCTTTCAGTCGACGCATTCCAATCTTATAAATAAACTTCTTGAATGTCGAGGTTGGTTAAGACTTGGTGAAAAGGTCGGCTGATTTGTCACTGGACCGTACTTGAACCACTTGAACCTCTTTAGGCTTTTGCATATCGTGGGTGAAGAAGAACTTAGGCAATATATTCTTCATCATATCTTTTATGTATCCATCTTTGAGTTGAGCTATACATGCTGCATTGTCCTCATAGATGATCGTTGGTATCCTTTCCCACGGCCAAACCACTGTCCACACGGATATGGTTGATCATAGACCTCAACCAAATGAGCCTACGGCTTGCCTCATGCATTGCTAAGATCTCTGCATGGTTGGAGGATGTGGCTACAAAGGTCCGTTTCATGGATTACTAACAAACTGCAGTTCTACCATGTGTAAATAAATATCCGGTCTGAGATCTAGCATTATGTGGATCAGATATGTATCCTGTATCAGCATATCCATTCAAACTTTCTTTGGACTGATTGGTAAAGAACAAACCAAGATCTTTGGTTCCTTGCAGGTACCGTAGTATGTGTTTAATCCCGTTCCAGTGCCTTTGAGTTGGACAAGATCTAAATCTAGACAATAGATTCACGGAAAAAAAACAATGTCTGGTCTAGTGCGGCTATCCAGATATGTTAAAGCTCCAATGGCAATTAAATATGGCACTTCCGGACCAAGGACTTCCTCGTCCTTCTTCTTTGGTCAGAAGGGGTCAAGATCCGGGCTAAGGGACCGGACGACCATTGGGCTCGACAATGAGTGAGCCTGGTCCATATTAAACTTCTTGAATAACTTTTCTGTATATTCTATTTGATGCACAAGGATTCCATTGTTTATGTACTCAAGCTGTAATCCCAAACAAAACTTTGCTTTTCCTAAGTCTTTCATTTCAAACTCTTTCTTGAGATATTCAACTGTTTGGGAAATCTATCCAGAGGTTCATATGATGTTCAGGTCGTCCACGTATACTGCTATGATTACTAAGCCCTTATTTTCGAATTTCTTGATAAAGATACATGGACTTATTGGATCGTTCTTATAGCCCTCTTTCGCTTGGTACTCACTTAGTCTATTGTACCACATTCGACCTGATTGCTTTAATCCATACAAGGATTTATTTAGCTTTATGCAATGCTGTTCTCGAGAACATTTCCTATCTTTGAGCTCAATACCCTCTGGAACTTTCATATAAATCTCATTATCCAATGGACCATACATATATGCAGTTACTACATCCCTTAGGCATAAATCCAAAAATTTTTTTATGGGAAGACTAATCAAAAATCGGAACGTAGTTGCATCCACCACATGGGAATAAGTTTCCTCATAGTATTCCTGGTCTCTGTGAGAATCATTGTACAACAAGCTGTGGGAGTTTATTTCACCCTACTGTCAATAAATCGTAAATAAGGAAACTTCGGGAGAACCCTAAGTTTCTGGAGGAACCGGCTATCTGCGAGAACCGCACAACAAAGATTAAGATGACTAAAACACTTAGAATAAAAACGAAAATAAGAGAAGTTTGAAAGCAAGAAGGTTCTTATTCCGAATCTGCGTTGAACTGGTTACAAGAAGAGTAGCCGTAAACGTAAGAACTTAGAAAACCCTAATTGAGACGCAGCTCGCTAACAGAAAAA
>CAKOAT010452931.1:453369-489662 GCA_932364175.1 Eruca vesicaria subsp. sativa | reverse complement strand
GATCTAAGCCGAGCTGGCTTAGATCGCCAGCAGGCGATCTACACTCCTCAAACTAGATCGCCTGCTGGCGATCTAAGCCAGCTCGGCTTAGATCGCCAGCAGGCGATCTACACTCCTCAGACTAGATCGCCTGCTGGCGATCTAAGCCAGCTCGGCTTAGATCGCCAGCAGGCGATCTACACTCCCCAGACTAGATCGCATGCTGGCGATCTAAGCCAGCTCGGCTTAGATCGCCAGCAGGCGATCTACATTTCCCCAACCAGATCGCCTGCTGGCGATCTAAGCCAGCTTGGCTTAGATCGCCAGCAGGCGATCTAAACATCCTTGGTTAGATCGCCTGCTGGCGATCTAAGCCAGCCCAACTTAGATCGCCAGCAGGCGATCTAGGGACCTCCCGGAGCCTCGATTTCCCGCATCCTCGATTCGACCTTATGACACGGTCGCTTTCTGAACCACGGCCGAAATGTCTCTCGTTTCGTCTCGATCCGACTTACCGTTCGAGTTTTACGATAAAAACCGTAAAACTTCGTTTTCTCGGAAAGAACTCGAAGAAATCGTATAAAACGGCAACGGTTAAACGAAACACCGAACATTGCCTAAACTATACGATTTATTCGANGAAAACGGTTTTTATCGCAAAACGGTCCGGAAGGACCTAAAACGCGATAAAACCCATCTCGCGATTTCAACGGAATCAAACCCGCGGATTTGATAACGTTTTGACGGTTTACTCGCGGAAAGAAAATAAAAGTCAAGTTTAAACATAAAAGGAAGGTTTGAAGAGAAATAGAAGATTTCCGCAGAAGAAAAGGAAGGATCGAGAAGAATGGAAAGTTCCCGATTTACGTCAAATCTGGGCGAAATGGAAAGATCGGATAGCCAAGATGAGGAGTATATAAAGAGGAGGTCTAGGGCAGGACCACCACACGAAATTAGACCTAGAAGAGACGGCTGCTAGCTTAGATTTTAGGACTTAGCGTTTAGACTAGCACTTCAGATCCTTAGAACGTTTTCACGTCTAAGTTCTTCAATCCTACTTGTAACAGTTGTCGATTCTTATTCAATAAAAGCTCTCTTACGATTTCTTATCTCTTTATTCTTGTTGTTCATCCATATTCCTTTAAACTCGTTTGTTTGAGTGATTTCCGCAGAGATCCAGGACCTCGGGAAAATTAGGGTTTCGCCCTAAGTTTCCATATTTGACGGAAAATCGACAGTGTGGATTTCGGTTCCCACAGGTTAATTTGGAAACAAGCGACCAATCCGATCCATCGGAGGAAGACGCTGGCATTCATCCAAGAAGGAGGAAAGATTGCAGCCCTCAGCCTGAATCTTCTCCTGAACACTCTCCCACCGAGGACGAGGATGATCTCTATTACATGGAAAATGCAAAGACAGCCGAGGAACGATATCAGGTCCCTCGCAGCAAACGCCGACGGGGTCAGAAATGTTGGCGAGCCAACTGCGATTCGTGATCTCCGTGACTACATCACGAAAATGCCCGCAGCGGTAAAGGCATTGAAGTCTCGAATTCACCTTGCCACTAGCGCCGCTCCCAAAACAGGTAGATTCCTGTACGAGTCTTGGAAAACGCCTTTCACAGCTCGCATCACCGTGATCAAGCTGCTCGATCCCGGAACGCTCAAAGTGCCGGCTTATTATGGGACGACTGATCCCAAAACGCACCTGCTGGCCTTCCAGATCACTATGGGGCGAGCCAAACTCAAGGAAAGCGAAAGAGACGCGGGATATTTCCATCTCTTCGTCGAAAACCTAGAAGGGGCAGCACTCGAGTGGTTCTCTCAACTTAAGCGGAATTTGATTGGGAATGTCCACCAGCTTGCCTCGGAGTTTCTGAAACAGTACTCGAAGTTCATAAACCGAGAAACTTTTGACGCCGTCCTATGGAGTCTATCCCAGAAGGAAGATAAACCTCTCCGCGACTTGATAAATAAGTTCAAACTCATCATGGCTAGGGTTAGCGGAATAAGCAACAGAGCAGCCATCGACGCATTAAGAATGTCGCTATGGTTCAAGTTGAAATTCAGAAAGTGGATAACTCTCGTGAAGCCGCGTACAATCCAGGACGTGATCCGCTAACCCTAGCCATGACGAGTTTGAATCTGCTCATAAAGTCTGGAAGGGATTCGTCATCCTTCTGCGATAAACTCCAGAGATCACCGTCAGAAGTTTCCCGATTTATAAACATCGAGTACTGCTTCAAAAATTTGGAAGCAAGCTGGCGAAAACTCCCCCGGTTGAGTTTCGCCTAATTCTGGCGAACCACACGAGCGCTGCCCCTTCTAGATTTTCGACGAAATGACGGCAGTACCCCGCGTCCTTTTCGTGATCCTTGAGCTTGGCTCGTCCCATGGTAATATGGAAGGGCTGCAGATGCGCTTTGGGATCAGCGGTCCCGTCGTAAGTCGGCACCTTGAGCTTTCCTGGATCGGGTAGTTAGACCTCAGTCATGCGAGCCGTAAAAGTCATTTTCCGAGATTCGTATAGTAGCCGATCGATTTAGGTGCGGCGCTGGTTGCATGGTGAATTTGAGACTCTGCTGATTTAATCGCTGCGGCCGTTTTGTTAATGTACTCGCGGAGATCACGGATCTCAGTTAAGTCACCAGCAGTTTTTCAACCTCGTCGGGGTTTGCTGCGAGCAACTGGAGCCGTTCCTCGGCTGTTTTTGCGAGTTGCGAAAAATAAAGCTCCTCCTCGTCTTCAGTAAGAGAACGCTCGGGAGAACACTCTGGCAGAGGGCTGCGAGTTTTCCTTCTCCTAGAATGGACGTCCGCATCCTCGTCCAACGAGTCGGCTGGGTCGCTCGTTTCCAGGTTAACTCTTTCGACGCCGTCTTCCTCGGTTTCCTGTCTACGAGTAGGAGATTTGTCTGATTCATTCAGTGTCGCGTTAGGGTTATCTTTTTCGGAGTCTTTCTCCGGTAAGTTACAATGCACGGTTCTGGGACGATCTATAGGAGTTGTGAAATCGAGCCTCCTTATGCAGATCTTAGTAGTTCCGCGGGGGCGAATCGCTCTGGTTTTCGCAGTTAGGGTTTCGACTTGTTTTGCGAGTGAAACAATGAGCTTTTCTTGCTCTTCTGATTTTTTGTTAAAGTCGGAGAGCATCTTTTTGATGGTCTCGGCGTTAGCGTTTGTAGCGTTGGCCGTGGACACATCTTGTGGTGGTGGTGTTTTGTCAACGTTATCGCTTTCGTCGCGAGTTTGGTTGTCACCAGTCATTGTTTCTTGATTGAGCGTGCTGCGGCTTGAGTGTAAGATAGATCCAACCCCCTCCTTGTAGAGCCAAACTGTGGGAACCGAAATTCACCTCCTGTCAAGATTACGTAACTAAAGGAATTTAGAGTAAACCCTAAAATCCCAGAGGACCCGGCTATCTGCGGAACCGCACACAAGCAACCAGGAACGTGATTAATATGAATAAGTTTAAAGAGATGTAAAGAAAAACGAGACTGAGAGCAAAAGGATTCTTATTCCGATTTCGTGTAAGAACGATACAAAAATATTGAGCCTTAGCTGCGTGAGCCGTCGCCGAGATTACTAACCCTAGCAATCTAAGACTAAAATCCTAGTTGAGACGCAGCTCGATAACAAAAACGAAAATATTCCTAAGTGCTAAGTTTGGTGGTGAAAGCTCTGAAAAACTCGTCCCTTGCTTATGTCTTCTGCCTTTTGCTTATATACTCCCTTCCTAGGCGGTTTGGTCCTTCCTTTTCGCCCAGATCCGAGTTTATCGGGAATCTTCCATTTATCTCTATCTTTCCTTTTTCTGTGCAGAAATCTTCTATTTATCTTCAAACTTGACATTTATCTTCAAACTTGACATTTATCTTCCTTCTGCGAGTAAATCCTAAAACCGTCATTGTATCTTTGGGCTGGATTTCGTTTAAAGTCGCAAGTGGGTTTTTATCGCGCTTTTGGGCTGTCCGAGCCGTTTTGCGATAAAACCGTTTTATGATTTTTGACAAGATCGTTTCCTGGTACGATGACGCTTTTATAAGATTTCTCGAGTTGATCGTATAGTTTGACAATGTACGATGTTCCGTTTAATCGTTGCCGTTTTATATGATCTTCCCGAATTAAATGGGAAAAGAATAGTTTTTCGATTCTTATCGGAAAACTTAAACGGTGAGATGGATCGAGACGAAACGAATCATGATCGAACCAAAGGACGTATGCCTTGAGTCAAGGACGTGGGAGATCGAGGCTAGGGATAGTCAGCTCGACGTACGGCGAACTGAACTGGGAACGGTTCAGCTCGCCGTACAGCGAGCTGTTTGGATATGGCCAGCTCGCCGTATCGCCGTACGGCGAGCTGGCTTGGGAACGACCAGTTTGCCGTACGGCGAGCTTAACCGCCTGGTTCGGCTCGTCGTACGCTGGACTGGATCGGTCGAACCTGCTCGCGGTTTACGACAGATGCAGTTTTTTGCGGTTTTTACTTAACTTGGGAAATCGTGTAATCGGAGATTGTTTCTTTGGTTCTTCCGAGATGATGATTTCCAAGTTTTCTGCTGATTTCCTTTGTTCAGAAAGTCCTTAGAATTTTATAAAACAACTTCTCGGGTTTTATAAAACGTATTTTTTTTTGTGGAAAGTTTTGGTCATTGATTCCGTCGTACCGATTTTAACCCCAACAATATCGATCGACGTGAATCACTCCGTGTCGACCTCATTGTTTTGTCGATATCCAAATCGAGTGATTTTTCCAATTTTGTCTAATATTCTCCAGAAATATCACTTTCCAAAATACTCTTGAACTTATATATATGCTTAAAAACTTCTCTAATATAATAAATAGTTATAAAACACCAATATACCATGACTAAAAGTGGGTCAAAATTATGGTATATCAACTCCTTCAGACTTACCATTTTGCTTGTCCTAAAGCAAAACAAACAGTCAGTCTCTAGAATATTGCAATCCACATCTAAGAAATTATAATTCCAGAAGTTCATTATGCCATATCCTACCTTGCAACCAAATTCATCAAGCCTGCAACTTAGCAAATACTATATGACATTCTCCACTACTAATCTAATTTCTTAGGATAAAGTAAAAGTGCAGGCTTTACCTTGAGGGTATCGATCTTAGGATGCAAGGATTTTCAAACCAATATCTGGATCTGGAGGTAAAAGTTAGTTCCTCTCTTTTCTCTCTTCTAATTTCTCTCTTGAATCAAAATCTGCTTCTAAGGCATGATTATTGATCAAGATTGGACAGGCTTCCATGAAATAAGCCTTAATGGTTTTTGCCACCAAGTTATGATCACTTCTTTTTGACCTATATCCAAGAATTCATATGAAGTGAGCTTTAATGGTTGTAGCCACCATGTCCAACTCGAATCTTTTTTGTTGGAATCATTATGAATCAAGCCTTAATGGTTGTAGCCACCAAGTCATGTTCTGATTCCTCCTAACTAAAAACCTATAAACTTAATACTATTTTTTTTAATTTAACTTTATATATCTACGTAGCTATCTAGGGTCAAAATAGAGAGAGAAAAGGTGATAAATCTACGCAACGCTTTAACTTCCAGACTTGCGATTATGTTAAGTTTAGTGTTGGAGGTCAGCTTTGGTTCCTTCAAACAATATAAGCAAGTGTAAATAGTTGACAGGTTGGACCCCTTTAGCATTTTTAGTACTATCTGTAAACATTAGATCTAGAATGGTGCTAAAAATTGGTTAGATGACAGGTATAAATCAAATACGATCATCTTCCCCTTTTCTTGAGCTCAATAAAAATTGTTTTAAAAACAATTTTCATAAGACTCATAGCAAATAAATATCAGTAAAACTCCCCACAGACTTAAATTACACTATCCCTAGTATAAAACAATCGGAGTTATGGCGAAAGATATATATAATAAGTATTAATGATAAACCTGACCGGGCTGAATATTGATCGATATGTAATAGTATGCATCGATTGTCGCAGGTGAAATGGTGTCGATGTCGACTGTGTCTCGTTGGTCGATGAGACGATAATCTGTTTCTCCTTGGATTTTTATTTATACAAACCTGCAAAATGAAAAACAAAAAAAGAATTAATAAAGTAAAATAAAACTAAAATAATGATTACCTAATAGTGGGTTGCCTCCCACTCAACGTTTTGTTAGACTCATATAGCTTGAATGCTGAGGTATGTTGAGATGGTGTGTGGAAAAGCAGCTACTTGTTGGATAACAAGTATCCACATCGTCTCTGCTGGTTCTGAACAAAGTAGCCATGAAACTTCTTGTGGATTCATCACTTCTGCCGGGCAACTGTGTTTGATATGTTTTGAAGTCTCTCATCAAGACTCTCAGTGCTGAAGTTGTTTATTCAACCTTATCATAAGCATATACTGCCAATTCCCTTAAATCATGTTGCACTGAATCAGACATGATTGGCTTCTCTTGTAATAGCTTCTCCTCGTCTGGTGTGGACTTGGTATCAATCGCGGCGAATGTTGTTGCGTCGATCGTTTCTGATGCGGTACCATAGATCCATTTGCCTAGGCGCCTGTCGATCGATGCTGCAGGTTCATGATGACATGCTAGTCGCTTCTGAATTATTTCGACTTCCTTCTTCAGCCACTCTGTTCCTGAAAGAAATCAAATCATGTTGTTGTTAAAGAGGAAAAATATGTCATCACATCTCTTGTCAAGCCTGTCCTCAGTAGTGTTTAAAGCTTTGTAGAATCTGTCAATGATTTGATCAACCTCTACTCTAGTATAGAATTTCTGCGCTGGTAATTTCTTCGCATCGATTGATTTTACTCCCTGCATATCGATCTATGTCGAGGATAGCAGGTGATAATTTAGTTGCATCTGGATGGTGTAACTTCCAATTGTAAGGCAGTCTAACGGCAGTCTAAAGTGTTTAAGTACCGCATAAATGGCGACGTATAGCGATCGTGCTCATATTCGCAGATCTTCATTCATCCCTCCATGTCTAAGAACCTGGTGTCGATGAATGTGCTAGCAGCTGTGACGATCATTTTGCATTTCTCATGTCGACGCTTATCTTATTTAAACATATCCAAATCTTGCTGTATCAACACAATCTTCGTGCTTAACCAGTTGACGTTGTTGTTGAGAGGATGGTAGACTTCATCAATCTTTGTGTTGAGGTATGTCTTGTTCCATGGATCTACCTCTCCTGTCAACATCCCTTCCTATGCTGGTGCGTTATCCACGTCGAACGATTCGTCCTTAGTAGCATCTATCGATGCTGCTGTTGTGTCCTCTGCACGCTGTGTCTTCATAGTAGCTAGTTCTGCTTCCATCTTTTTCATGTGTGTGGTCTATCCACTGATGCTGTCCTGCAGAACCACGTAGACCGTATCCAGAATATTCTTGAGCTTAACTATAGCTTTTTCTTCGCAATCACCCATGCAATCAATCATCTCGGTTATTTCGCTTTGGTGTAGAGCTTTGGTTCCAAACGCGGTCCAAATTTTGTGCTGTTGTCGATCGATGCACGCCATCTTCTATCGATCGAGGGACGAGGGTCCTTGTCGGTCGATGGTGGTTTGACTGTGTCGATCGATGGGTGCTCCAACATGTCTTGTTGTTGCTGAAAGAGATTCTATGGTTCATTGGCCATCTGAATGATTTCTGCTATGTCTTCTTTGGATACCTGTAGAATCCTCCCATCCATAGCTCGTACGTGACCTTACGGATCCCTGATAACACCAAACTCTTCTTGTTTTAGAAAATAATCAATATAAAATTCCTTAAATAAAGAATAAGATTTGGGGTTAGAATCGATTGATGCATAAGTAGTTGTGTCGATCGATGGTTCACGAGAGGTTGTGATCTTCGGTTGGTTGAATTTTTGCACTTGTTGCTCTTCTATGAAGATCACTGAAGTTATTTTTTCTCTTTTTCGTCTCTTAAAGGGTGTAGGTTCTTTCATCTTCTCTGATTCTATGGTAGTAGACGTTCTATTGGTTGCAAGACTTCTTTTATAGCCATCTATTGCCCTACTAGGATTTGGAAAATTTCCATTCCTTGAACTAGGTGGCCTCCAAATCAATTGATGTGTGCATGTTCATGTCGGTCGATTTGTGATGTCGGTTTGCCTGATAAGGAAGGATATCGATCAATG
The DNA here is from genome assembly GCA_932364175.1 of Eruca vesicaria subsp. sativa. Lineage (NCBI taxonomy): Eukaryota > Viridiplantae > Streptophyta > Magnoliopsida > Brassicales > Brassicaceae > Eruca > Eruca vesicaria. Next base: position 481,544 of record CAKOAT010452931.1, on the reverse strand, counting down.
TTGGTGGTCTCATGTCGATTGATTTCTTGTGCTTTATTCTGTGTATGGGCTCTAGAAGTCTATCATCTGTAAGAATGGCATGGATCTCTCTAGCATACTCCTCGTCATAATCCTCATCATGCTCATCCTTATGATCCCCTGAATCTGGTAGGATTTCAGTGTCTATTGCAAAACTTTCATGGAAACCATTGTCTGCCCAACTGCCTATGGAATAGTCATTATGCTTAGTGCTGGTGGCTTGAAAGGCAAAGCTTGGATACCAATGATCAGGTGAGTTTCCATGCGTGGACTGTCTATCGATTGATGTGACTTGATGTACATCGGTCGCCGGCTGGTCGAGGTAATCGGTCGATGTCCCTGAGTGTGTATCGATTGATTCTAAATACTCGGTTTCATACTCTTCTTCACAATGACATGCAGAAATAAATCCAGCATCTCCAGTCTCCATAAGGTTTACATGTTGCTTAACAACACAAACATGATAATAAAAATATTTGGATCTACCAATGTAAGGCAAAACTTATTAGTATTCATGTCACAGACTGCACTGTGGCCATGAAAGCTCTTCCAAGTAAGAGGGAAGAATTCCAGTTCAGCCTGATGTCCAAGACATGAAAATCTACAGGAATGAGGGCATTACCAATCTGCACCTCCAGGTCTCTGATTATACCTCCTGATTTCCTCTTAGAAGAATCCACAAAACTGAATGATTTATGGAAAATGTTCTACCTTCAGACCTAGATGGTCTGCCATGACCTTTGGTAGGATGCTAACTAATGCTCCTATATCACATAGTGAATGTGGTAATTCAATACCTCTTACTGAACATGGTATTGCAAACTTCCCAGGATAACTCTTCTTCTTCAGTGTGCCCCTTATCTTCATCATTTCTCTGACATAATGAAACATTTTCCTAATATCCTCCTTAGTGTCCCTGGTTTCTCTGAAGAACATCCACAGTCTGTGGGTGAAGTAAACCTCCTCAAAAGGTTTGTTCAGTAGGATCCTGAGGACTCTCCTACTGAAACCATCCATCTCCTTCTCAGTAGGTTCCCTCTTTAGATGTTTAGGACCTTTCTCCTTCCTTTTCCTCAGGTTTCTTCCGGTAGTGGCCTTGTTAATGTCCATAGGCTCTGATGCAGGGTTGGAAGGGTTGGTTGATGGTGGTTGGAGTGCGTTGATTCATGATATATCTATTGGTAGCAAACAGACTCGGCATGTGAGAAGCTCCAGTTGATTGATTGTTACTTGTTCAGGTCGATCGATTGCGTGATCACTCTTCCGATCGATATTTGGCTCATGATGTCGATCGATGGTGGATTAGAAAGGGCTGGGTGGATGTGGGTATCTTTCTGAAAACTCCTCGTGAGTTGAGATCCGGATTGCATTGCACAATACAGTCGGCTTGGCTGGCATCGGTCGATCTGTATAGATTTCTGTAGATCGATATGTGTTGGATCCTGTCAATCGATGTGCACATGTTGGCGCCCATCGATGTGAAGGTAATTCGTCGGAACTAAACGATTTTTCTTCCTAAAAATCGTCCCCTTGAATATTCACATGTCTAATCTCTTGCCAGATATCATCATCCAATATGGCCTTGACCTGGTGCTTCATAGCTTCATCCCCTTCTTGCCTCCTAACAGCTTCTCAAGTCTTAACTACCTGAGTCTCAAGCTTCCTCACCTGAGTACCCAAAGTCTCAATCATGGTGTCCAATTTTTGTAGATGGAATCAATCTTCCCACTGAAGTCCACTATTAGCCTTTGCTGTCCTTTAAGAACCTGATCAAGCATGGCTTCAATTTTGCTCTCTTGAGTAAGTTGTGGTGGATTCTGGTAGAATGAATTCCCATAACCCTTGTTGTTGTTGTAGCTGTCAATGTAGGGGTTCTTATATTGTGAATTCTGGTTGAAGTTGCTTTTATGACCATTAGCACTAAAGTTTATGTTTCCAAACAGATTTCCAGACCTCTGAAATCCAGTTCCTCCAATGTAATTCACATATGCTTCTAACTATGTATCTATAGCTTCTGCATCTTCAGCTGAGAAGACCTGACAATGTCCAACTTAGCTTCGACTTTCCCCATTTGTTCCTTCCCAAGGAATGCTACATATTTCTACCTTTCAGAGTCAGTGTTCTTGTTGCTGCTGCTGTTTTCTAGATTCTCAATAAGTTTCATAGTCTCTTCTGGATTCCTGGTGTTGAAGTTCCCATCGCTTGCTGCATTAAGAGCCATCTGATACTTCAATGCGATTCCTCTAAATAAAATGCTGAGTAGCTGCACCTCATTGAATCTATGGTGTGGACTGTCGCGCTGAAAGAACTTAAACCTGATCCAAGAGTCTTTGAAGGACTCTCCAGATTTATGTGTAAAGGTAGCAATCTTTCTCCTCAGTTCTTCAGCTCGTGCCTATCAAATAAGTTGTGCAGGAACGCATTCTTGATGTCGGCCCAGGATGTAAGCGATCCTGGTGGTAGCTACTTGAGCCAATGCGCAGCATCTCCAGCAAGTGAGTACTTGAAGAGCTTTCAAAGTAGGTGATCCTCAGGGATTCCCTTAACTCTAATAGCAGCAATGAGATCTTTGAACCTCTCAAGATGGTCCATAGGATGCTCATGTGGCAGCCCACAATACGGCATTTGTGCCTCGAGTGTGTAGTACTGGGGTTTCAACTCGAAACTTTCCCTCTTGACGTCTGGAAGACGAATAGCTGACATGTTGGCCTATTACTTGTTTGTATGGTTGTAATATGCCAAGGTCTTGGGTCGAGTGGCCTCATCAACGTCAAGTTCAGGGATTATGTTCCCTTGATCATCTGTTTTCTCACATGTTGCATTACGCAGATGGCCTTCCTAGTCATGCAAGTCCCCATTCTTGTCTTGAGTAAGTATGTGAGTCGCAAAATGTATCGCGGCTGAGTATTGATCGATGTACGATGTATGGTATCGATCGATGTCGAGTAAATGAAATCGGTCGATGAAGAGGTGTTGGTTTCGATCGAGCAAAAATCGGTTGATATGCGAGTGTTGCTATCGATCGATGTGGAGTGTAGGTCTTTGTGGATCGAACGTTCCAAGCTTGCTGGGTCTTCTGAAAATAGCAGTTGTTTTTCCTTGTTTCTTCTGGTAATGATATGCATACACCTGAAAATAAGAAAAAAAAATTGTGTCAGAAGATGATAAAGAAAGAGAAAAAGAAAACCTAGAATTATCAGACCAAATCTAATGGCGATCAAAACTCCCTCGCAACTGCGCCAAATTTGATAGTGCTCGAATTACCCTAGGAGTGACTTTACTCTCTCAAATAAGAGATCAGTTGTAGTACTTAGGGATCAAATCCACAAGGAGCTAACAAACCAATTAAATCTAATCAAATAATAATGTTTGTTAGTTTTAAGAGTAAAATTGCAGTAATTAAGTACACAGGAAATAGTAAATATCCTAGTTGAGCAAGATAATTACTCCACTAATTAGAATGATGGTTAAACAAAATTGGAAAGGTGTTAGACTTAGGGCTTTAATTCAGGTGTTGGAGATTATAATCCTATAAGTGCTAATTAGTTGTTTGCATAATATTAAAGAGCTTAACCTCTAAATAACAGATTCGCTAAACTCTCGCTTACTAAATAAGTCTATTAACTAGATCATTATTGACCCAAACAGTAATGTTCGATCAATAACAGTGTCGATCGATACTTATAGGAATATAGATTGACAAACATTACTCGACGTCGATCGATTTTCAATGGTAATGTCGATCGATGCGGCTAGCTAAGCTTTATGCGCGATTTAATCTATACTCACTATGGACCCCCTAGATCAAGCTCTCACCTTCTCTCTAGTAAAATCCTAGCTTAATAAGATGTATTCATGATAATCAGAATTATCTAAAGGTTGCTTAAAGAATCTAAAATTCCTAGATTCAGGTTTCTAGTTAGCAAGTCTAGAACATAAGCATCAAGAACATCGTATTAATGAATACCACTACAAGCAATCCTATAGTTGGGGCTAATCCCACTAACATATTTAAACCCTAAATCTAACAAGTGAATTACTCAAGCATGGCTAAGAAATCATAACACAAGCAATGTAATTAAACTGCATAATATAGATGTGGGAACCGAAATCCACCTACTGTCAAATAATCGTAAATAAGGAAACTTCGGGAAAACCCTAAGTTTCCAGAGGAACCGGCTATCTGCAGAACCGCACAACGAAGATTAAGAAAACGATAAACTTAGAATTTTAAAAGAATAAACGAAATTGAGAGCAAAGAGGTTCTTATTCCGGATCTGCGTAAGAACTGGTACAAAAAGAGTAGCCGAAAACTTAAGAACGAAAAACCCTAATTGAGACGCAGCTCGCTAACAGAAAACGGAAATATTCCTAAATGCTAATTTCTGGTGGTGAGAGCTCTGAAAATTGTGTCCCTTGCTTCTGCCCTAGACCTCTTACTTATATACTCCTCGCCTTGGCCGTTCGGTCTTTCCATTTCGCCCAGATTTGAGTATATCGGGAATCTTCCATTTTTCTCGATCCTTCCTTTTCTTCTGCGGAAATCTTCTATTTTTCTTCAAACCTGCCTTTTATCTTCAAGCTTGACATTTATTTTCCTCCTGCGAATAAACCGTCAAAACGTTATCGTATCTTCGGGTTAAATTCCGTAAAGATCGCGAGATGGGCTTTTATCGCGTTTTAGGACCTTCCGGGCCGTTCTGGCGATAAATCTGTTTTCCGACTGTGTACATGATCGTTTCCTGATCTGATGCCGTTTTTAGTAAATTCCTCGAGCTAATCGTAAGGTTTTACAATTTACTCGACGTTTTTATTAAAACGCGTTTCTTTACGATTTACTCGACGTTTTTATTAAAAACGCGTTTTTTACGATTTTAACAAGAAATCTCAAATAAATCGTATAGTTTAGGCAATGTTTGGTGTTTCGTTTAACCGTTGCCGTTTTATACGATTTCCTCGAGTTATTTGTCGAGAAAACGAAGTTTTACGGTTTTTATCGTAAAACTCGAACGATAGGTCGGATCGAGATGGAACGGGAGACATTTCGGCCGTGGTTCAGAATGCGACCATGTCGAAAGACGTAAGTTTCGGATCGGGGATGCGGGAGATCGAGGCTCGGGACGTCCGGGAAGTCTTTAGTTCGTCCAACGACAAACTAAGCCGGCTGGCTTAGTTCGCCGGTGGGCGAACTAGTCAAGGGTCTCCTAGTTCGCCGGTGGGCGAACTAGTTGCGACTAGTTCGCGTTTTACGGCTGTTTCGGTTTTTCGCGGTTTTGTAAAACGATTCTCGAGTTTTATATAACGATCTTCGAGTTTTATAAAATGATTGTTCGAGTTTTATAAAACGATTCTTCGAGTTTTATAAAATGATTCTCGAGTTTTATAAAACGATTCTTCGAGTTTTATAAAACGATTCTCGGGTTTTGTAAAACGAGCTTCGAGTTTTATAAAACGATTCTTCGAGTTTTATAAAACGATTCTCGAGTTTTATAAAACGATCTTTGAGTTTTATAAAACGATATTCGAGTTTTATAAAACGATATTCGAGTTTTATAAAACGATTCTTCGAGTTTTATAAAACGATTCTTCGAGTTTTATAAAACGATTCTTCGAGTTTTATAAAACGATTCTCGGGTTTTATAAAACGATCTTCGAGTTTTACAAAACGATCTTCGAGTTTTATAAAACGATCTTCGAGTTTTATAAAACGATCTTTGAGTTTTATAAAATGATTCTTTGAGTTTTATAAAACGACTCTTGAGTTTTATAAAACGACTCTTTGAGTTTTAAAAAACGATTCTCGGGTTTAAAACGATCTTCAAGTTTCATAAAACGATTCTTCGAGTTTTATAAAACGATTCTTCGAGTTTTATAAAACTATTCTCGAGTTTTATAAAACGATTCTCTGATTTTTATAAAACGATTCTCGGGATTTATAAAACGATCTTCGAGTTTTATAAAACGGCTTCTCGAGTTTTATAAAACGGCCTGCGATTTTTATAAATGACTACGAGTTTTATAAAACGACTTCTTGGGTTTTATAAAACTATTCCTTTTGTATTTTTGCGGGGAGTTTTGGCTATTGATTCCGTCGTACCGATTTTGACCCCAACAATAGATAGATAGAAAGCAGTGGACTTCCAATCACAAATCTCTCTGGATCTTCTCTCCCAAACTATAAATCCTAAAAACATTTTTTCTGGGTAAAATAATACCAGAAAGCTCTCTTTTTCCTAAAACACCTTGGAAAAGTATAAATACTTAGGTTAAAATTCATCAGGAGCATAATTGTAATTTGGTGAAGTCTTGGGTTTCAAGTTGGTTGTGTCGCGAACTGGTCTTCCGCGCCTTCGACATCGATCGATCTCCATAAAGCATATCGATCGACGTGAATCACTCCGTGTCAACCTCATTGTCTTGTCAATATCCAAATCGAGTGATTTCTCCAATTACCTCTAAAATTCTCTTAAAACATCACTTTCTTCCAAAATATTCCTGAACCTATAAATATGCTTAAAATCTTCTATAATATAATAAATAGTTATAAAACACCAATAAACCTTGACTAAAAGTGGGTCAAAATCATGGTATATCAACTCCCTCAGACTTACCCTTTTGCTTGTCCTCAAGCAAAACAAACATGCAATCTCTAGAAAAGAGGTTTGAAAAGAGCAGGGACTCACAGATTAAAAACTTTGAAATTGTCACCTCTATAATATTGCAATCCACATCTAAGAAATTGTAATCACAGAAGTTCATTATGCCATATCCTAGCTTAGCAACCAAATTCATCTAGCAAGCAACTTAGCAAATACTATCTGACATTCCCCTCTTCTAACCTCATTTTTAACATAAAATAAAAGTGCAAGCTTTACTTTGGTGGTATCGATCTCAGGATGCAAGGTTTTTCAAACAAGTATCTGGATTTGCAGGTAAAAGTTAGTTCCTCTATTTTCTCTCTTCTAATTTCTCTCTTGAAACAAAATCTGCTTCTAAGGCCTGATTATTGACCAAGATTTGACATGCTTCCATGAAACAAGCCTTAATGGTGGTTGCCACCAAGTCATGATCACTTTTTTTCCCTATATCCAAGAATTCATATGAAGTGAGCCTTAATGGTTGTAACCACCATGTCCCATTCGAATCCTTTTTATTGGAATCATTATGAATCAAGCCTTAATGGTTGTAGCCACCAAGTCATGTTCTGATTCCTCCTAACTAAAAACCTATAAACTTAATATTTTTTAAAAAAAAATTTTAACTTCATAAATCTACTTAACTATAGGGTCCAAAATAGAGAGTGAAAAGGTGATAAATCTACACAAGGCTTTACCTTCCAGACTTGTTTGAAGAGTCCGATCCCATTTATACCAAGCCCCAAGACAAGCGATTGTGTCAGGTTTGCTGTTGGAGGTCAGCTTTGGTTCCTTCAAACAATCTAAGCAAGTGTGAATAGTTGACAGGTTGATTCCCTTTAGCATCTTTAGTACTATATGTAATCATTAGATCGAGATTGGTGCTAAAAAGTGGTTAGATGACAAGTATAAATCAAATAAGATCATCATCCCGTTTCTTGAGCTCAATAAAAATGGTTTTTGAAAAAAAAAATTCATAAGATTCATAGAAAATAAATATCATTAAATCTTCCAACAGACTTAAATTACACTGTCCTTAGTGTAAAACAGTCGGAGTTATGGCGAAAGAAATAAATCATAAGTATTAACGATAAATCTGACTGGACTGATATCGATCGATATGTAAGAGTATGCATCGACCGTCCCAGGTGAAATGGTGTCGATCGGTATCAATTGTGTCTCGTCGGTCGATGATCCGGTAATGTGTTTATTCTTGGATTTTTTTATTTTCTGAAAACATGCAAAATGAAAAATAAAAAATAAAGAATTAATAAAGTAAAAGAAAATAAAATAAAATAAAGATAACCTAATAGTGGTTGCCTCCCTCTCAGCGTTTTTTTACAGTCATATATCTTGACTGCTGGGGTATGTTGAGATAGTGTGTGGAAAAGCAGCTACTTGTTGGATAACAATTATCCACATCGTCTCTGCTGGTTCTAAACAAATTAGCAATGAAACTTCTTGTGGCTTCATCACTTCTGGCCCATCTTTCATCCATTCCGGCAACTGTGGTTGAGATGTTTTGAAGTCTCTCATCAAGACTCTCAATGCTGATGTTGTGCCATTCATCCTTATCATAAGTATATACTGCCAATTCTCTATTATGTTGCACTGAATCAGACATGACTGGCTTCTCCTGTAACAGCTTCTCTTGGTCTAGTGTGGACTCGGTATCGATCGAAGTGACTGTTGTTACGTCGATCGTTTCTGATGCGGTATCCTAGATTGATTTTCCTAGGTTTCTTTCGAACAATGCTGCAGGTTCAGGATGACATGCGAGTCGCTTTCAGAATTATTTGGACTTCCTTCTGCAACCACTTTGTTTCTGAATGTAATCCATTAATGTTGTTGTTGAAGAGGAAGAATATGTCATCACATCTCTTGTCAAGCATGTCCTCGGTAGTGTTTAGAGCTTTGTAGAGTTTATCAATGATTTGATCAACATCTGCTCTGCTATAGAATTTCTGCGCTGGTATTTCTTCGCATCGATCGATTTTCCTCTCAGCATATCGATCGATGTCGAGGATAGTAGGTGAAAATCGAGTTGCATCTGGATTCTGTAGCTTCCTGTTGCAAGGCATTCTTCCAGCAGTCTAAAGTGTTCAAGTACCGCATAAATGGCAACGTATAGCGACTTTCTCATCTTCGCAGATTTTCATTCGTTCTGCCATGTCTAAGAACCTGGCGTCGATCGATGTGCTAACAGCTGTGTCAATCGTTTTTCCTTTCTAATGTCGATGCTTCTCTTCCTTGAACATATCCAATTCTTGATGTATCAAGTCAATCTTCGTGCTTAATCAGTTGACGTTGTTGTTGAGAGGATGGTAGACTTCATCAATCTTTGTGTTGAGGTATGTCTTGTTCCATGGATCTACCTCTCCTGTCATAATCCCTTCCTATGCTGGTGTGTCATCTGCGTTGATCGATGCTGATGTTGCGTCCTCTGCACGCTGTGTCTTCATAGTAGCTAATTCTGCTTCCATCTCTTTAATGCGTGTGGTCAATCCACTGATTATGTCCTGCAGAACCACGTAGACCGTATCCAGAATATTGTTGACCTTAACTATAGCTTTTTCTTGGCAATCACCCATCTAATCAATCATCTCGTTGATTTTGCCTTTGGTGCAGAGCTTTGGTTCCAAAAGCTGTCCAAATTATGTGCTTATGTCGATTGATGCATGTCGTCTTCTATCGATCGATGGACGAGGGTCCTTGTCGGTCGATGGTGGTTTGACTCTTTCGATCGATGGCTGCTTCAGCATGTATAGTTCTTGCCGAAAGAGATTCTATGGTTCATTGGCCATCTGAAAGATTTCTGCTATGTCTTCTTTGGATACCTGCAGAATCTTCCCATCCATAGCTCGTCTGTGACCTTTTGAATCCCTGATAACACCAAACTCATCTGGTTTTACAACATAATCAATATAATAATCCTTAAATAAGATTAGGGTTAGAATCGTTTGATGCATAAGTAGCTGTGTCGATCGATGGTTCACAAAAGGTGGTGATCTTCGTTTGGTTTAATGTTGCACTTATTGCTCTTCTATGAAGATCACTGAAGTTATTTCCTCTCTTGCTTTATCTCTCAAAGGGTGTAAGTGCTTGCATATTGTCTGACTTTATGGTAGTAGACGTTCTCTTGGTTGCAAGACTTTTTTTATAGCCATATGTTTTCCTACTAGGATTTTGAAAATTTCCATTCCTTCAAGTCGGTGACCTCCAAATCAATCGATGTGCGCATGTGCGTGTCGGTTTTCCTGATAACGAAGGATCGATGTTGATGGTATCATGTCGATTAATTTCGTGTGCTTCGTTATGTGTATGGGCTCTAGAAGTATATCATCTGTAAGATTGACATGGATCTCTCACGCATACTCCTCGTCATTATCCTCATCATGCTCTTCCTTATGATCCCCTGAATCTGGTAGGATTGTAGTGTCTATTGCAGAACTTTCATGGAAACAACTGTCTGCCCAACTTCCTATGGAATAGTCATCATGCTTTGTGCTGGTGGCTTGAAAGCCAAAGCTTAGATAGCAGTGATCGGGTGAGGTTCCATGCGAGGACTGTCTATCGATCGATGTGCCTTTATGTACATTGGCCACCGGCTGATCGAGGGAATCGGTCGATGTCCCTCAGTGTGTATTGATCGATTCTGAATACTCGGCTTCATACTCTTCTCCATAATGACATGCAAAAATGAATCCAGCATCTCCAGTCTCTATAAGGTGTACATGTTGCTTAACAACACGAACAAGATCATAAAAATATTTGGATCTACCAATGTAAGGCAAAACTTATTTGTATTCATGTCACAGACTGCTCCTACTGTGGCCATGAAACCTCTTCCAAGTAAGAGGAAAGAATTCCAGTTCAGCTTGATGTTCAAGACATGAAAATCTACAGGAATGAGGGCATTACCAATCTGCACCTCCATGTCTCCGATCATACCTCCTGATTTCCTCTCGGAACAATCCACAAAACTGAATGATTTCTCGGAAGGTTCTACCTTCAGACCTAGATGGTCTACCATGAGTTTTGGTTGGATGCTAACTTATGCTCCTGTATCACATAGTGCATGTGGTGATTCAATACCTTTTACTGAACATGGTATTGCAAACTTCCCAGGATCACTCTTCTTCTTCAGTGTGCCCTTATGCTTCATCATTTCCCTGACATAATGAATCATTTTCCTAATATCCTCCTCAGTGTCCCTGGTCTCTCTTGGTGCAACCATACATCTCCTTCTCAGTAGGTTCCCTCTTCAGATGTTTAGGAACTTTCTCCTTCCTTTTCCTTAGGGTTCTTCTGGTAGTGGCCTTGTCAAAGTCCATAAGCTCTGATGCAGGGTTGGAAGGGTTGGTTTATGGTGGGCAGAGTGCGTTGATTCGTGATATATCTATTGGTAGCAAACACACTCGGCATGTGAGAAGCTCGCATCGATCGATTGTTACTTGTTCAGGTCGATCGATCGTGATCTCTCTGTCGATCGATATTTGGCTCATGATGTCGATCGATGGTGAAGTAGAAAGGGCTGGGTGGATGTGGGTGTCTTTCTGCAAACTCCTCGTGAGTTAAGACCCGGATTGCATTGCAAAATACAGTCGGCTCGGCTGGTATCGATCAATTTATATAGATTTCTTTCGATTGATACGTGTCGGATCATGTCAATAGATGTGCACATGTTGGCGTCGATCGATGTGAAGGTTGTTCATCGGAAACTAAACTAGTTTCTTCCTCAAAATCGTCCCCTTGAATATACACATGTCTAATCTTTTGCCAGAAATCATCATCCAATATGGCCTTGATGTGGTGCTTCATAGCTTCATCCCTTTCTTGCCTCCTAACAGTTTCTGTAGTCTGAACTACCTGAGTCTCAAGCTTCCTCACCTAAGTATCCAAAGTCTCAATCATGGTGACCTGTTCTTTGTAGATGGAATCGATCTTCCCATTGAACTCCACTGTTAGCCTTTTTAGTGCTTCAAGAACCTTATCAAGCAGGGCTTCAATCTTGCTCTCTTGAGTCTGTTGTGGTGGATTCTGGTAGAATGAATTCCCATAACCCTTGTTGTTGTTGTAGCTGTTGTTATAGGGTTTCTGATATTGTGAATTCTGGTTAAAGTTACTTTTATGACCATTACCACTGAAGTTTCCGTTTCCGCACTGATTTCCAGACCTCTGAAATCCAATTCCTCCAATGTAATTCCCATCTGCTTCTAACTCTGTATCTATAGCTTATGCATCTTCAGCTGAGCAGACCTGTCTCATAAGCAGCTGGTTGACAATGTCCAACTTAGCTTTCACTTTCTCAATCTGTTCCTTCTCAAGGAATGCTACAGATTTCTTCCATTCAAAGTCAGTGTTCTTAGTGCTGCTGCTGTTTGCTAGATTCTCAATAAGTTTCACAGTTTCTTTTGGATTCCTGGTGTTGAAGTTCCCATCGCTTGCTGTATTAAGAGCCATCTGATACTTCAAAACTATTCCTCTAAATACAGTGCTGAGTAGCTGTACCTCATTAAATCCATGGTGTGGACAGTCGCATTGAAAGAACTTAAATCTGATCCAATAGTCTTTGAAGGACTATCTAGCTTTCCGTGTAAAGGTAGCAATCTTTCTCCTCAGTTCTTCAGCTCGTGCCTCATCAAATAAGTTGCGCATGAATGCATTCTTAATGTCGGCCGAGGATGTAAGAGATCCTGGTGGTAGCTACTTAAGCCAATGCGCAGAATCTCCAGCGAATGAGTACTTTAAGATCTAACAAAGTAGGTAATCCTCAGGGATTCCCTTTACTCTAATAGCAGCAATCAGATCCTTGAACTTCTCAAGATGGTCCATAGGATGCTCACGTGGCAACCCACAGTAGGGTATCTGTGCCTCGAGTGTGTAGTACTGGGGTTTCAACTCGAAATTTTCCCTCTAGACGTTTGGAAGACAAATAGCTGACCTATTGGCATAGTACTTGTCTGGATGGTTGTAATCTGCCAAGGTCTTCGGTCGAGTGGACTCATCAGTGTCAAGTTCAAGGATTACATTCCCCTGAGTATCTAGTTTCTGACATGTTGCATTACACAGAAAACTTTCCTAGTCATGCAGGTCCCCATTCTTGTCTAGAGTAAGTATCGGAGTTGCAACTATGTCTGACGGCTGAGTATCGATCGATGTACGATGTATGGTATCGAACGATGTCGAGTGACTGAAATCGGTCGACGAAGAGTTGTTGTTGTCAATCGATGTGGAAGCGAGATCGGTTGTCGTCTGTTGAGACTCGGTCGATATGCGAGTGTTGCTACTGATCGATGTGGAGCGTAGGTCTTTGCGGATCGAACGTTCCAAGCTTGCTGGGTCTTTTGAAATTAGCACCTGAAAAATCAAGAAAACTTTTTTGTGTCAGAAGATGGTTAAGAAAAAGAAAAAGAAATCCTATAATTATCAGACGAAATTTAATGGAGATCAAAGCTCCCTGGCAACGGTGCCAAATTTGATAGTGCTCGAATTACCCTAAGGAGAGACTTTACTCTCTCAAATAAGAGATCATCTGTAGTACTTAGGGATCGAATCCACAAGGAGCTAAGAAACCAATTAAATCTAATCAAGTAATAATGTTAGGTTGGTTTTAAGAGTAAAATTGCAGTAATTAAGTAAACAGGAAATAGTAAATATCCTAGTTGAGCAAGATAATTACTCCACTGAATAGAATGAGGGTTGAAAAAAACTGGAAAGATGTTAGACTTAGGGCTTTAATTCAGGTGTTGGAGATTATAATCCTATAAGTGCTAATTAGTTGTTTGCATAGTATTAAAGAGCTTAACCTCTAAATAACAGATTCGCTAAACTCTCGCTTACTAAATAAGTTTATTAAATAAATCTTTATTGACCCAAACAATAATGTTCGATCAATAACAGTGTCGATCGATACTCATAGGAATATAGATTCATACACTTTACTTGACGTCGATCGATTTCCAATGGGAATATCGATCGATGCGGCTAGCTAAGCTTTATGTGCGATTTAATCTATACTCACAATGAACCCCCTAGATCAAGCTCTCTCCTTCTCTCTAGTAAAATCCAAGCTTAATATTATGTATTAAGGATAATCAGAATTATCTAAAGGTTGCTTAAAGAATCTAAAATTCCTAGATTCAGGTATCTAGTTAGAGAGTCTAGAACATAAGCATTAAGAACATCCTATTAATGAATACCACAACAAGCGATCCTATAGTTGGGGCTAATCCCACCAACCTATTTTAACCTTAATCCTAACAAGTGAATTACTCAAATTTGGCTAAGCAAATCATAACACAAGCAAGGTAATTAAACGGCATAATATAGATAGATCAAAATCAATGGAGTTCCAATCACAAATCTCTCTGGATCTTCTCTTCCAAACTATAAATCCTAAAAACCTTTTGTTGTGTAAAAAGAATACAATAAAGCTCTCTTTTGCCTAAAATACCTTGGAAAAATATAAATACTTAGGTTAAAACTCATCAGGGGAATAATTGTAATTTGGTGAAGTCTTGGGTTTCAAGTTGGTTGTGTCGCGAATTGGTCTTCCGCGCCTTCGGCATATGGATCGATACTCCATAAAGCATATCGATCGACGTGAATCTTTCCGTGTATACCTCATTGTCTAGTCGATATCCAAATCGTGTGATTTTTTCAATTCTCTCTAAAATTCTCCAAAACATCACTTTCTTCAAAAATACTCATGAACCCATAAATATGCTTAAAAGCTCCTATAATATAATAAATAGTTATAGAATACCAATATACCATCACTAAAATTTGGTCAAAATCTTAGTATATCTACTCTTCCAGACTTACCCTTTTGCTTGTCCTCAAGCAAAACAATCATGCAATCTCTAAAAAAGAGGTTTGAAAAGAGCAGGGACTCACAGATTTAAAACTTTGAAATTGTCACCTCTATAATATTGCAATCCACATCTAAGAAATCGTAATCACAGAAGTTCATTATGCCATATCCTAACTTACCAACCAAATTCCTCTCGCCAGCAAATTAGCAAATATTATCGAACATTCCCCTCTACTAACCTCAATTTTTAACATAAAATAAAAGTGCAGGCTTTACCTTGGGGGTATCGACCACAGGATGCAAGGATTTTCAAACAAGTATCTGGATCTGCAGGTAAAAGTTAGTTCCTCTCTTTTCTCTCTTATAATTTATCTCTTGAATCAAAATCTGCTTCTAAGGTATGATTATTGACAAAGATTGGACATGCTTCCATGAAACAAGCCTTAATGGTGGTTGCCACCAAGTCATGATCACTTCTTTTTGACCTATATCCAATAATTCATATGAAGTGAGCCTTAATGGTTGTAGCCACCATGTCCCATTCGAATACTTTTTGTTGAAATCATTATGAATCAAGCCTTAATGGTTGTAGCCACCAAGTCATGTTCTGATTCCTTCTAACTAAAAATCTTTAAACTTAATACTACTTTTTTTTAATTTAACTTCATAAATCTACTTAACTATCTAGGGTTAAAAATAGAGAGAGAAATGGTGATAAATCTTCACAATGCTTTACCTTCCAGACTTGTTTAAAGAATCGAATCGCATTTATACCAAGCCCCAAGACAAGCGATTGTGTCAGAGTTAGTGTTGGAGGTCAACTTTGGTTCCTTCGAAAATTCTAAGCAAGTGTGAATAGTTTACAGGTTGATCCACTTTAGCATCTTTAGTATTATATGTAATCATTAGGTCTAGAATGGTGCTAAAAAGTGGTTAGATGACAAGTATAAATCAAATAAGATCATCATCCCTTTTCTTGAGCTCAATAAAAATGGTTTTTGAAAACAATTTTCATAAGACTCATAGAATATAATTATCAGTAAACCTCCGAACAAACTTAAATTACACTCTCCCCAGCGTAAAACAGCCAAAGTTATGGCGAAAGAAATAAATCATAAGTATTCAATGTAACAAGGAAGAACGAAAACCTGACCGACTGAATAGTGATCGATATGTAAGAGTATCCATCGATCATCGCAGGTGAAATGGTGTCGATCGGTATAGACTGTGTCTCGTCGGTCGATAAGACGGTAATCTGTTTCTCCTTGGTCTTTTTTTCATATAAAAACCTGCAAAATGAAAAACAAAAAAGAATTAATAAAGTAAAAGAAAAATAAAATAAAGATTACCTAATAGTGGGTTGTCTCCCACTCAGCGCTTTGTTACAGTCATATAGCTTGACTGTTGGGGTATGTTGAGATAGTGTGTGGAAAAGCAGCTACTTATTGGATAACATGTATCCACATCGTCTCGGCTGGTTCTAAAAAAAGTAGCAATGAAGCTTCTTGTGGATTCATCACTTCTGGCCCATCTTTAATCCATTCTGGCAACTGTGTTTGAGATGTTTTGAAATCTCTCATCAAGACTCTCAATGCTGATGTTGTGCCATTCAACCTTATCATAAGCATATACTGCCAATTCCCTTAAATCATGTTGCACTGAATTAGACATGACTGGCTTCTCTTGTAACAGTTTCTCTTGGTATGGTGTGGACTCAGTATCGATGCGGTACCATCGATACTGTTGTTACGTCGATTGTTTCTGATGCGGTACAATCGATCGATTTGCCTAGGTTTCTGTCGATCGATGTTGCAGGTTCAGGATGACATGCGAGTCGCTTCAGAATTAGTTTGACTTCCTTTTGCAGCTACTCTTTTTCTGAATGTAATCCACTGATGTTGTTGTTGAAGAGGAAAAATATGTCATCACATCTCTTGTCAAGCCTGTCCTCAGTAGTGTTTAGAGCTTTGTAGACTCTATCAATGATTTGATCAACCTCTGCTCTGGTATATAATTTATGCACTGGTAGTTTCTTCGCATTGATCGATTTTCCTCTCTGCATATCGATCGATGTCGAGGATAGTAGGTGAAAATCGAGTTGCATCTGGATGGTGGTAACTTCATTTTGCAAGGCAGTCATCCGGCTGTATAAAGTGTTCAAGTACCGCATAAATGGCGACATATAGTGATCGTGCTCAACTTCGCAGATATTTATTCGTTTCTCCATGTCTAAGAACCTGGCATCGTTCGATGTGCTAGCAGCTGTGTCGATCGTTTTTCATTTCTCATGTCGACACTTATCTTCTTGGAACATATCCAAATCTTGTTGTATCAACTCAATCTTCGTGCTTAACCAGTTGATGTTGTTGTTGAGGGGATGGTAGACTTCATCAATCTTCGTGTTGAGGTATGTCTTGTTCCATGGATCTAACTCTCCTGTCAACATCCCTTCCTATGCTGGTGCGTGATCCGCGTCGATCGATTCGTCCTTAGTGGTGTCGTTCGATGCTGATGTTGCTTCCTCTGCACATTGTGTCTTCATAGTAGCTACTTCTGCTTCCATCTCTTTCATGCGTGTGGTCAATCCACTGATGCTGTCCGGCAGAACCACGTAGCCCGTATCCAAAATATTATTGAGATTAACTATTGCTTTTTCTTGGCAATCACCAATGCAATCAATCATCTCGTTGATTTCGCCTTTAATGTAGAGCTTTGGTTCCAAAAGCGGTCCAAATTATGTACAACTGTCAATTGATGCACGCCGTCTTCTATTGATCGATGGACGAGGGTCCTTGTCGGTCGATGGTGGTTTGACTGTGTCGATCGATGGCTGCTTCAGCATGTCTAGTTGTTGCTGAAAGAGATTCTTTGGTCCATTGGCCATCTGAATGATTTCTGCTATGTCTTCTTTGAATACCTGTAGAATCGTCCCATCTATAGCTTGTGCGTGACCTTTTGGATCCCTGATAATACCAAACTCATCTGGTTTTAGAACATAATCAATATAATAATCCTTAAATAAAGAATACGATTTGGGATTAGAATCGATCAAAGCATAAGTAGCTGTGTCGATCGATGGTTCACGAGAGGTGGTGTTCTTCGGTTGGTTTAATGTTGCACTTATTGCTCTTCTATGAAGATCCCTAAAGTTATTTCCTCTCTTGCTTTGTCTCTCAAAGGATGTAAGTGCTTGCATCTTGTCTGATTTTATGGTAGTAGACGTTCTCTTGGTTGCAAGACTTCTTTTATAGCCATATGTTGCCCTTACTAGGACTTTGAAAATTTCCATTCTTTGAAGTCTGTGGCCTACAAACCAATCAATGTGCGCATGTGCGTGTCGATCGATTTGTGATATCAGTTTTCCTGATGTGGAAGGATATCGATCGATTTTGATGGTCTCATGTCGATTGATTTCGTGTGTTTCGTTCTGTGTATGGGTTCTAGAAGTCTATTATCTGTAAGAATGGCATGGATCTATCTAGCATACTCCTCATCATAATCCTCATCATGCTTTTCCTTATGATCCCCTGAATCTGGTAGGATTGCAGTGTGTATTGCAAAACTTTCACGGAAACCAACGTCTGCCCAACTCCCTATGGAATAGTCATCATGCTTGGTGCTGGTGGCTTGAAAGGCAATGCTTGGATAGCAGTGATCAGGTGAGGTTCCATGTGTGGACTGACTATCGATCGATGTGCCTTGATTTACATCGGTCGCCGGCTGGTCGAGGGAATCGGTCGATGTCCCTGAGTGTGTATCGATCGATTCTGAAAACTCGGTTTCCATACTCTTCTCCACAATGACATGCAGAAATGAAGCCAGCATCTCCAGTCTCTATAAGGTGTACATGTCTCTTAGCAACACGAACAGGATCATAAAAATTATTTGGATCTACCAATGTAACGCATAACTTATTAGTATTCATGTCACAGACTACTCCTACTGTGGCCATGAAAGCTCTTCCAAGTAAGAGGGAAGAATTCAAGTTCAGCTTGATGTCCAAGACATGAAAATTTACAGAATTGAGGGCATTACCAATCTGCACCTCCAGGTCTCTGATTATACCTCCTGATTTCCTCTCAGAACAATCCACAAAACTGAATGATTTCTGGGAAGGTTCTACCTTCAGACCTAGATGGTCTGCCATCACCATTGGTAGGATTTTAACTAATGCTCTTGTATCATATAGTGCATGTGGTAATTCAATAATTTTTACTAAACATAATATTGCAAACTTTCCAGGATGACTCTTCTTCTTCAGTGTGCCCCTATGCTTCATCATTTCCCTGACATAATGAAACATTTTCCTAATATCCTCCTCAGTGTCCCTGATCTCTTTTGGTGAAACCATCCATCTCCTTCTCAGTAGGTTCCCTCTTCAGATCTCTAGGAACTTTCTCCTTCCTTTTCCTCAAGGTTCTTCCAGTAGTGGCCTTGTCAATGTCCATAGGCTCTGATGCAGGGTTGTAAGGGTTCGTTGATGGTGGCCGGAGTGCGTTGATTTGCTATATATATATTGGTGGCAAACGATCTACTGTGTGATCTCTCTGTCAATCGATGGTGGAGTAGAAAGGGCTGGGTGGATGTGGGTGTGGGTGTCTTTCAGGATGTGGGTGCATTGCACAATACAGACGGCTTGGCTGGTATCAATCGATCTGTATAGATTTATGTCGATCAATATGTATCGGATCCTGTCGAACGATGTGTACATGTTGGTGTCGATCGATGTGAAGGTGATTTTTCATAACTAAACAAGTTTTCTTCCTCAAAATCGTCTCCTTGCATCTTCACATGTCTAATCTCTTGTCAGAAATCATCATCCAGTATGGCCTTGACATGGTGCTTCATAGCTTCATCCTCTTCTTGCCTCCTAACAGCTTCTCCAGTCTGAACTACCTGAGTCTCAAGCTTCCTCACCTGAGTACCCAAAGTCTCAATCTTGGTGTCCAGTTTTTTGAAGATGGAATCAATCTTCCCATTGAAGTCCACTTTTAGCCTTTGTTGTCCTTCAGAAACCTGATCAAGCATGGCTTCAATCTTGCTCTCTTGAGTTTGTTGTGGTGGATTTTTGTAGAATGAATTCCCATAACCCTAGTTGTTGTTGTAGATGTTGTTGTAGGGTTTCATATATTGTGAATTTTGGTTGAACGTACTTTTTTGACCATTACCACTTAAGTTTCTATTTCAAAACTGATTCCGAGACCTCTGAAATCAAGTTCCTCTAATGTAATTCACATCTGCTTCTAACTGTATTTATAGCTTTTGCATCTTCAGCTGAGCAGGCCTGTCTAACAAGCAGCTGGTATACAATGTCCAACTTAGCTTTCACTCCTCCATATCTTCCTTCCAAGGAATGCTACAGTTTTCTTCCTTTCAGAGTCAGTGTTCTTGGTGCTGCTGCTGTTTGCTAAATTCTCAATAAGTTTCACAATCTCTTATGGATTCCTGGTGTTGAAGTTCCCATCGCTTGCTGTATCAAGAGTCATCTGATACTTCAAAGCAATTCCTGTAAAGAAAGTGCTGAGTAGCTGCACCTCATTAAATCCATGGTTTGGACAGTAGCACTAGAAGAACTTAAATCTGATCCAAGAGTCTTTAAGGACTCTCCAGCTTTATGTGTAAAGGTAGCAACCTTGCTCCTCAGTTCTTCAGCTTTTCCCTCATCCAAGAAGTTGCACAGGAACGCATCCCTCATGTCGGCCCAGGATGTAAGAGATCCTTGTGGTAGCTACTTGAGCCAATGCGCAGCATCTCCAGGAAGTGAGTACTTGAAGAGCTTACAAAGTAGGTAATCCTCAACGATTTAACTCTAATAGCAGAAATAAGATCCTCAAACCTCTCAAGATGGTCCATAGGATGCTCATGTGGCAACCCACAGTAGGGTATCTGTGCCATGAGTGTGTAAACTTGGGGTTTCAACTCAAAATTTTCCCTCTAGAAGTTTGGAAGACGAATAGCTGACCTGTTGGCATAGTACTTATCTGGATGGTTCTAATCTGCCAAGCTCTTGGGTCGAGTGGCCTCATTTGTGTCAAGTTCAGGGATGACATTCCCCTGAGCATCTAGTTTCTGACATGTTGCATTTTTCAGATGACCTTCCTGGTCATGCAGGTCTCCATTCTAGTCTGGAGTAAGTATCAGATTCGCAACCATCTCTCACGGCTGAGTATCGATCGATGTACGATGTATGGTATCGATCTATGTCGAGTGAATGTAATTGGTCAACAGAGAGGTGTTGGAGTCGATCGAATTGGAAGCGAGAAGCGAGATCGGTTGCCGTTTCTTAAGAATCGGTCAATATGAGAGTGTTGCTATCGGTCGATGTGGAGCGTAGGTATTTGCGGACCTAACATTCCAAGCTTCCTGGGTCTTCTGAAAATAGTAGTTGTTTATTCTTTTTTTTTTCTGGTAATGATATGCATACACCTGAAAATCAAGAAAAAAAATTTGTGTCAGAAGATGGTATAGAAAAAGAAAAAAGAAAACCTAGAATTATTAGACTAAATCTAATGGCGATCAAAGCTTCCTGGCAACAGCGCCAAATTTAATAGTGCTCGAATTACCCTAAGGAGCGACTTTACTCTCTCAAATAAGAGATCAGCTGTAGTACTTAAGGATCGAATCCACAAGGAGCTAAGGAACCAATTAAATCTAACCAAGTAATAATGTTAGGTTGGTTTTAAAAGTAAAATTGCAGTAATTAAGTAAACATGAAATAGTAAATATCATAGTTGAGCAAGATAATTACTCCACTGAATAGAATGAGGGTTGAACTAAATTGGAAAGGTGTTAGACTTAGGGCTTTTATTCAGGTGTTGGAAATTATAATCCTATATGTGCTAATTAGTTGTTTGCGTGGTATTAAAGAGCTTAACCTATAAATAACAGATTCACTAAACTCTCGCTTACTAAATAAGAGTATAACTAGATCATTAGTGACCCAAACAATAATGTTCGATCAATATTTGTGTCAATCGATACTCTATAGGAATATAGATTGATACACTTTACTTGACGTCTATTGATTTCCAATGGGAATATCGATCGATGTGGCTAGCTAAGCTTTATGCACGAGTTAATCTATACTCACTATGGACCCCCTAGATCAAGATCTCGCCTTCTCTCTAGTAAAATCCTAGATTAATAAGCTGCATTCAGGATAATCAGAATTATCTAAAGGTCTCTTAAACAATCTAAAATTCCTAGATTCAGGTTTCTAGTTAGCAAGTCTAGAACATAAACATTAAGAACATCCTATTAATGAATACAACAACAAGCGATCCTATAGTTGGGGCTAATCCCACCAACCTATTTTAACCTTAATCCTAACAAGTGAATTACTCAAATTTGGCTAAGCAAATCATAACACAAGCAAGGTAATTAAACGGCATAATATAGATAGATCAAAATCAATGGAGTTCCAATCACAAATCTCTCGGATCTTCTCTCCCAAACTATAAATCCTAAAAACCTTTTGTTGTGTAAAAAGAATACAAGAAATCTCTCCTTTTCCTAAAACACCTTGGAAAAGTACTAATACTTAAGTTAAAACTCGTCAGGCGCATAATTGTAATTTGGTGAAGTCTTGGGTTTCAAGTTGGTTGTGTTGCGAATTGGTCTTCTGCGCCTTCGGCCTCGATCGATACTCCATAAAGCATATCGATCGATGTTAGTCACTCTGTGTCGACCTCATTGTCTTGTTGATATCCAAATCGAGTGATTTCTCTAACTCTCTCTAAAATGCTCCAAAAACATCACTTTCTTCCAAAATACTCTTGAACCTATAAATAAGCTTAAAAGGTTCTATAATATAGTAAATAGTTATAAAAACACCAATATACCATGATTAAAAGTGGGTCCAAATCAGGGTATATCATCGATTTCTCAAAGAAATCCTAAAAACGCGTAAAGACGAAAGACGACCCAAAGAGGTCTAAAACGCAGCTTAATGCCCACACTGACCTGATAATTTCTAGTAATGCTGGGAAGGGTGTTTCCTACATTAGCTTACCGCTTATCTATTGCTTGTGGCTTATTATCTTCATAAAGAAGGGACACAAGTGATGCCAAAATTTCCTCAACTCTGGTTAAGGTGGCATTATAGGTAGGTGTTTCCTTCCTTCTAGAATCCCTATTTTTGAAAGCTAGAACTAGATTCTATATCAGCTTCTTAGCGTCCAGAGGGTGTCGAGTACTGAAGTTTCCTTCACTGGCAGTATCTAGAATAGCTGGATAGTTTAAGTTAAGCCCTCTATAAAAGGTATTTATGAGATATGGTTCTGAGAAACCATGGTGCGGACACTCGAATTGGTAGTTTATAAATATAGAACAAGCGTGTATGAAAAAATCATTGCTACCTTGAACGAATGTGAAAATCTTCTTCTCTCCTCGTCAAAGACTTGATTGAGGAAGGCACTTCTAATGTCCTCCCAACAGATTAAGGATCCTGGTGGTAGCTGATTTGCACCTCCTGGCATCACCGTTAAGGGAGAAAAGGAAAATTCTGCACCGTTTAAACTCATTATTCACCATATCTTCAAGCATTTCGATGTGATTGATAGGATGTTCGTGGTAGGAACCACTGAACGGATGCTTCTGCATAGTTTTGGAAATTCAATGTTCAACTCTGAACCCCATGTATGACTATCTGGCAATCTGATAGTGGATCTATTGGAATAGGTCCTTCCAGGGTTTAACTGTTAAGAAATTGACAATTCGTTTCTTATCATAATATTAGAAGTTTTAGCAGTTTCATCAGGGATTGCAGTACCCTGCTAATTGGTAATCTGGCTTACCATGTTGCCCTTATTATTCATTGGTTGTTTTAAGACTACTTATTCATTGTTAAGATTAGTACAAGCGGACTTACCTGCTTCCGGCTCTTCGGTACCGATCGATGCGGATGGAAGGAAATCACTAGACAGTGATGGACTATCATCGGTCGATGTTGGAAGGTCTCCTTGGACCGATTGATGTTGTCCGAGATCCATATTCTCTCCGAAAGGTACATGTGTCATAAGAAACCAAGAAAGAATATGTTTGTAAACTGTAAAGTAAAAATCTAGGCTATAATCTAAACTAAATCTAATGGCAATAAGAATGTGTCCCCGGCAACGGCGCGAAATTTGATGTGGGTTTTTGTATGCACTTCAAATTAAACCACCTATTAGATACTCTCTCAAATAAGAGGTTCAATGTATTATTTAGGGATCAAATCCACAAATACTCTACGATTACACCATAGATTTATTGTTTTCGAATTAAAGCTAGATTAGTTAAATTATTATCAAGAAATAAGATTTGGGATTGATTTGGGTTGTAGATTAATTAAAAGGGATTAGACTTAGGGATATTCCTATGCAACTCAATGTATGATGATAAGTAAATTTATAAGGGATTTAAGTAGGTACTGTTCTTGTGTTCAAACTCACGGTGTATGAGATTTCTCTCGCAATTCCAAACGAGTAGCGATCGATGTCGTTTCAGATTGGTAACGGTTTCGAGGTTTGATAAGTTCTCTAGATCTCTAACTCAACTCTCATTTGTTGCTAGTTATCTAGATCATTTAAGCTACTATTCATGGTTACAGACAGGTTCTCACTTGGCTATAAACTCATAAGGACTAGGGTTGAACTGATCAAGTTCAACTCAACACTAAGAACAACTTAAACAAAAGAACTAAATGGATCACCCTTAACAAGTTCATAGAATCAACATAATATCATAGACTTTTAGAAACCCTAAATCTAACAGAGAATTACTCAGACAATGATTATGTAAAACACAATGAATAACTGAATAAACTGCATAGTTAAGTAAAAATGAAGAAAGTGAGTTCAAGATCTTCTCTGTAAGTAGGCAGATCTCTCTCTCTCTCTCTCCAAATTATAATACGGCTCTCTAGATGCAACAGAGTATGAAAGCTTTGGGTTTACAAAATGATAAAAGTCTAATAATAGTAAAACATTTGACCAGAGACTTGTCTTGAAAAATGGGAAACTTTTGGGTAAATCTTGTAGTTTCCCAAAATCATCATTAGACTCGTGGGTATAAGGCTGTCGATCAATGCACAAGGTATAACATCCATCGATAGTGTGTCTGAAATCCGACTCCGACTTGAGTCTTCAGGCTAAGCATTCTTCAATGCTCTACAATGATCCAAAATCTCCAAATGCCTCAAACAAGTACCTGAACCTGCAAAGACTCTAAAACAACTCTAAATGCATAGAGAATGTCATAAAAACATAAATATATCATGGGTGAAAACTGGTAAATTCCATGACATATCATAACCGAAAACACCAACTGTCTTGAATACGAATGGGTTATACTTTTGTTAAACCAGCGTCGTACCAAGGTCGATTTCTCAAAGAAATCTTAAAAATGTGTAAAGAAGAAAGACGACTCAAAGAGGTCTAGAACGCGGCTAAAGGCCCACTTACGATTTAGTACGAGAATGAGGCCATAGATACTTTGGCGGTTTAGCTTTTATTTACAAGAGCAGATAAATGTCAAATTTTCAAAGATAAATGTAAAGTTTCGAGGATAATCACAAACCGATCGCCATATGGCGAGTGGATCAGTCTCACTTACTTGCCTTCAGAGCTCTGACATTTCCCTCGAACTCCAGCTCGCCATATGGTGAGCTGGCCGTACACGAACCGCTCGCCATATGGCAATCTGGTCCGTACACAATTTCCTCACCATATGGCGAGTAGATCGGTCTCAGCTCCTTGCCTTCGAGGCTCTAAAATTTCCCTCGAACTCCAGCTCGCCATATGACGATGGGTCAGCTACATGACCCGGTTGCCATATGGCGACTGGATTGGTCTCACATCTTTGCCTTCGAGGCTTTAACATTGCCATATGATGACGGGTCGGCTACATGAACCAGTCTCCATATGGCAACCGGTCGATTACACGAACCAGTCGCCATATGGCGAGCGGTCGGCTACACGAATCCGTCGCCATATGGCACCTGGTCGGTTACGCGATCCGGTCACCATATGGCGACCAGACAGATACACAAACCGGTCGCGATATGGTGACCGGACGCTTACACAAACCGGTCACAATATGGCGGCCAGATAGATACACAAACCGATCGCCATATGGTGACCAGACGCTTACATGAACCTGTCACCATATGACGACCGGTCGGCAACACGAATCAGTCGCCATATGGTAACTGGTCCGTTACGTGACCCATTCGCCATATGGCAACCAGACGGGTACACGAACCGGTTGCCATATAGCGACCAGACGCTTACACAAACTGATCACCATATGGCGACTGGTCAGCTACAGGAACCAGACGCCATATGGCGACATGTCCTCTACCTAACCAGGTCACGATGTGGAGATCGGGACATTACAAACTCTTGCATTCTCGCCTTATATTCATTACTCTCCCTTAAGGACCAAAACTGTGATGTCTCTCACTTCACCTTGATTGGAGTTATCGTTAAAACTTTACGATAAAAACTGCGGAAAGTTGTTCGAATCGTTCGTATAAACGGTGATGGTTAACCTTCGTAAGGTGCAGCCCCAATCTTATCATTTTCATTCTCGTTCAAAATATAGAATGAAAATCCGATAAAATATAGGAATATGAGGATGAGATTGATCTCTGCAATAAAATAATCTCGACAAAAGCTTTCGAAAAAAAAGAAAGAAAAAGAATTCATAGCCATAGATTTTGATACTTGGCTTGTGCCCAGGTTTGGGATATCACGTCTTCCATAGTCTTGCACTGATACTTGGTCAGCTCTTTGTACACGTCCCCGTCAGGAAGAATGTCTCTTTTGAAGGCCAAGATTTCTGTAGAGGTGTTACATCCAGATATGGCTACATTTTCCTGATTGAAACTTGTGTTGTAAGCCCGCAGCAGTTCCAATCAGAACTGGAGGATCTCGTAGAGGTTGTTGGAGGGTTTCTCCCCTGTTGATGGCGAATTGCTCCACAAACTTGTCCGTGAGGGGAACGAAGGATCATATAGACCCCTTTGGTAAGCTGATTTACCATTTCAGGGCAGTTCTCGTCAGGGTTGAGTCAAAGCCCTTTCACATGGCGGCTTCTCTCAGCTTATTTGGATTGCCAGGGTAAACAACTGTTGTTTTGTACTAGGTGACGTGATTATCCGCGTTTCCAGTGCCGTCATACATCCTTACGTTGGGGAAGGAGAACTTCTGCGACATCTCGACATGAGTGATCTCGTCCAAAAAAGGCAGTATCGGAATAGGAATTGGGATCACTCCTCATGATGGGAGGAGACGCACCTAGGATTCGTTCGATAATCGACTGGATGGCGTCAAACTTCTTGGAGAACACTCGCTCCAGATAGGCGGCTACGGTAGACTCATCTTTGTCCTCTATATCGGAATCTCTATCTCCGATGATATGAACTCGGGTTCCCCTCGTTGTTCCATTTCCAGCCGCTTCTTCTCGATTTCGAGGTTGAGGTCGTTGAACTGTTTCGCCCGTCATCGGCGGGAGTGTCTAAAGACTGCATGGGTTAAACATGAGTGTGGAATCGACGTCGTTTGTTACCCGTGCTATGTAGGGTTTAATTCTTGTTCTTGAGGACGATATTCTCTATTTCGAGCTAGTATAACTTCTTGGCTCTTGACTACAGCTGCTTGAAGTCCTCGCCTATCTTCTCCTCTAAGCCTTGACTTCTAGGAGAAGCTCCTGGTTCTCATCAGTTTTTTCCCAAGATCGATGCAGATCGGTGACTTGACTTTGGAGAGCGTCGAGTTGATGTAGTAGCTTAATCTCTTTTGGGGTAGCTTGAAACTGCTCATCGGTCTCTTCCACTGGCATCGTTACGTAACTAGGGTTACTCACCTCCTTCTAGCGCCAAATGTTTAAGTATTTTTTGGTGAGGTTTTTGGAGTACTATGGAACAATAGAAGAGGCCATAAGTGGTTTGAAAGGTTGAGAGGAATAGAGATCTTATTATTGATTTGAGCAAAGACTTGAACGGTTGGTGTATAAACCCTAGTTTTAGCAATCTAGCTTAATCTCTAGGTCTCTAAAAGACTATTCTTTTTTCTAGGATATGGGTTATCCTTATATAGTCTTGAGGTCGTCAAGCTAAGTTTAACTCTTCCATATTCGGAAATATGGAAGAATCCCCCTTAGTAGAAAATTTTCATTTTACCGAAGGCAGAGACGGAAGCATAAACGGAAGAAGGAGTTAGAACATGGATCCTTCTTGATAAAGACCTAGAGGTCAATATCCTATCCAGGGTCTGGGAAATTATTATACCGGAATATTTTTCCTCAAGAAAAAAGTATGTTTAGTATTTAATCTGTCAGCATTTTGAAATGGACTACAAAGAATTAATTTCAGTGATTTAAAAATCAACAGCGTAGCTAAAGTTTTCAACAGAATTGAATGAACTAATTATTCTCAAATGCAGATTTCTTTATCTGCAGATTCTTTGGTCAAGGTTGCACGAGTTTTCACAGATGTTTGTTTTTCGTTAGTTATACTATTTCAATATGGTTTCTCAGCTTATATTTAGATTGAGAAATAAGATAACTCTTTTGATGTTTAAAAAAAAAACATGGACTTTAAACTGTCATTTGTTATATATTGCTTTCAATCAGTATAACTATTGAGGAGAGAAAAAAAGAACGCAGTTTGACAAAGAAAAAACAAAAAAAAAAAAAAAAAAAAAAAAAAAAAAAAAAAAAAAAAA
>CAKOAT010452931.1:326767-453269 GCA_932364175.1 Eruca vesicaria subsp. sativa | reverse complement strand
GCTCAGATAGGCAATATATACGTCAGCAAGGTGCAAGAAAAAACATTTTAATTTTTGCATCTATTTGCACATAAGGGGTGGTATTCTACTCTTTATTAGTGCATTGACTCAATACTGATATTTAAACGGCTTTCATATTATTTTTGAAAAAAGGAAAGAAATAATTTTCAACACATATTAATCCTGAAACATTACAACATGTTTTCGTAGCTTTGTGTCATCACCGTGACGATTTTCATAAACTTTAGAAAAATAAGTTGGTCCAAATAATTATATATTATATTTTTTATTAAACTAACTATCAAACTAATAAGTAATTTACAAAAAAATATTTTTCTTTCCTTAAATAAAAACTACAAAATTACCTAATATAATTAACATATATATGACAATTAGTGATTATGAATAATACAAATTTGAGAACAATTTTTGTGTTTTTTCTCTTTTAAAATTTTTATATTATTAAAATAAATTAAACAATCACATTAAACATATAAAAAATATATGTTAATTTTTTCAAAACATTTTTAAATTACTAAAAATGGTAAAAATCCAACACTGAAAATTTTTGATCAGTGGTTTAACATTTTTTAAATCAAGCAAGATACAAGTGATTATCAATCATATGAAAACAAAATAGATATTCTTATTATATATATATATATATTAATATCATTTAAATTAAATTATATATTATATAAAATATATAAATATGTTACTTTCAAAATTTGCATTGAAAATTCAATGAGAACTTAATATTTTAATTTTAATTCATATTGGAACAATCTCACAATAAAGTTTTTGTGATTAACTATTTAAATTTTTATTAGAGCAAAATATAAAAATGTTAATAAATTATATGAGTAGGATCTCTCAATAACCATTGTAAGACATTGATTACGAATCTGTCTATCGATCATTGTAGTCAGCTGCCTAACTAGAACTTGTTGGGACCCATGATGACGGTTGTTTCTTTCTCTCCAGATGGAATGCAGAGCCGCTTGGAAATTGTATAATTTTAGGCATATCTTTCCATTGACCAGTGAAATGAGAGAGAACAAGTTGCCTAACCAGACATGACCAAACCTTATGTGAGTTGCTGCATTCGTATCACTAGTTCTTTCTTTTTTTAGGAAGCGAGCTGAGTTAACGTGGTGATCGGTTCTCGGTTTTGCAAGAGTTTAGATCGGATTTGCAAGATCTGCCTAAACAGGTAAAGAACAATAGATTGAGATAGGAAAAATCTTCTAAAACTTTGTTCGCTAGACTATCCACCTATATTCTAAGTTCCCTAAAGGCTACGGCAATCCTGAAAGCATTTTTTTATTTCTTCCTATGAAAATTTCTAAGTTTGATTTAAGAAAATTTCAAGTCGGACATACCTTAGTTTTCTCGAAGATTTGGGTCTGCCCCTTCTCCGTTTTGCTTACTCGTTTCCCCTTCCTCTTCTTGAGTTTGTTTGCCCTTTTCGATATTGGTGTTTATCCTTTGAAACTTGACGTTATCTTCTGAATTCGAATTATATCTTCTCCTTAGATACGACGTCATTTTTTATAAAAAGGTTTAAATTACTCGTATAGTTCTGGCGGCTAAGGTGTTAACTTAACTATTGTC
Organism: Eruca vesicaria subsp. sativa; assembly: GCA_932364175.1. Taxonomy (NCBI): domain Eukaryota; kingdom Viridiplantae; phylum Streptophyta; class Magnoliopsida; order Brassicales; family Brassicaceae; genus Eruca; species Eruca vesicaria. The sequence continues at coordinate 451,655 of CAKOAT010452931.1, read as the reverse complement.
GTTTTATAGGATCAGTTTGAATTCATGCGAGAAAACAAGTCTTTGCGGTTTTTTTCGTAAAGTTCCAAAGGTAACTCCAATCGAGATGGAATACGAGGCGTGTTGATTGAGATTCGAAGGAGAATGCAAAGATGAAGGTAAGGGCGAGGAGGATTCTCAAGAGGGCAAGTATGAGAAAACCAGTGAGTTCAGGATAGTCTTACTTGTTTTCGTTGTAAAATCTCAACAGAAACTCCGACTGAGACGAAACAAAAAAGGTTTCGATCGTGATTCAAAAGAGAACGCAGAGGAGGAGCCTTTGGGGGTCTGACAGGTCTCTATGTAGCGACCTGGACTGGTACGGAGCTGGTCGCTATGTAGCGACATGGTCTGTGGTCTAACCAGTCGCTACGTAGCGACCTGGTATGTACGGACCGGTCGCTACGTGGCGACATGGTCCATGGTCTGACCGGTCGCTACGTAGCGACCTAGTCCATAAGGGACCGTTCGCCACGTAGCGACCTGGTCCGTGGTCTGACTGGTCACTATATGGTGACCTGGTTTATGGTTGGAACTGTTGCTAACTTTCCACAGTTGGTCCAACTCAAGGTTTGATGGTACGTTGATGTGGTCATTTTATAAATGCTGTCAATTTTATTTCAATAAATATCGTATCATAAGACATTGACTTGTTTAACTTTGCGAACAATATTTCATAAAACATTGTCAAGTTTAATTTTACAAAAGCTGTTTTGGAAAATGTCATGAGTTTAGTCTTACGAAAGATGTTCCGTAAAATATTATCGAGTTCATTTTTACGAAATCTATCTCATAAAATATGTCAAGCTTAATTTTACGGAAGTTATTCCAAAAATTGTTATGAGTTTAATTTTACGAAAACTGTTTCTTAAACAGATTTTTGAGTTCGGCTGTAGAAGAGTCCTTTTTTGGAAAAGTCATGTTTTGCGGCTCTTCTGCACCTTTAGTTTTTGGGTTCAAGTACCAGAAGCTTTGACGAGTTTCCTATTGCGGTCAAACATAATTGAAAATTTCATTATTTTCGTAGGATCGATCCGTGGGATTTTTGGGTAGTTTTCTGAAATAAGCTTGGTAGGAGGAAGTATAGAGAATTCACCGAATATGTTACTATAGAATCAAAGTTTGAATTTTTACGAAACCTTAGGTTTCAGAAAACATTTAGCAGTGAGGCATACGATCTCCTGTTTTGCTTAACGAAATTAGAGAAGACAGTAGATCTTATTTTGAATCCACGTAAGAGCATTAAGATCGTTACAAAAGATTATAAAAGCTTCGACCGCAAAAGCTGTCAGAAAGTTACCTAGTTATAGCGACCAAAAACCTTAAACCTAATTGAGTCGCAGCTCGATAACAAAAGACGAAAAAGATACGAAAAAGGTTTTGATTGATTTCAGACTGAACCTAACGAAAGTCTTCTTACGTACCCCTTTCGAGGATCAAGCCGAACATAGTCCAAATAAAAGAGCTGGACAAGATATCAAACCACATGTGTGAGTTCGTCTAGTAATTGAGTGCCAGTCATAGAAACTAAACTTGTCGAGAAAAAGCCTAAAGTTTCTAAGCCTCAAAGGTTCTCCCCCTTTTGTGCCTCGATACACTGAATTGTGTTTTGTTCTTCTGCAAGCTAACAGTGTAGATGTAGTAGTTAAGATTCAATTCCAGAGGACCATTTTACACTTTCTCTCTAGGGATCAATATTAACCTAAAACAATATGAGAGGGTTTTAAGAAGAAGAAACCGTAAGGAGCAAGTAACAAGTTAGTTTGGTTTCAGATTATAAAAGATGCTAGCCTAGGGTGAAGGATTGAGTGTCAAGCGATCATGAGCCAAACATCTATTCAAGGCTTTATTAAGCACAAGTCTGGAACTCGAAAGACAAATGAAGATTGACCCACTGTCATGCCATCTCCCCTTTTAACAGTCATTCTTAATACCTAAACTCTCGTTTGGACTAGAACAAGAAAGCAAACATTAAGCACAGATTCGATAAGTTCACAAATTACCCAACATCTACTTTCACTGGCCAGGGACAAACTGCACGTTTATGTTTTTTCTAGCAACCTAAGCACTGCTGGTGATTAGATTAAACCTAGTTTCAAGTACTAAATAGCTAGTTTAATGCAGGTAGTAAGCATATATATGAGTGGAGATAATCAGACAATGAACCTTTTTTGTGTTTAGCTCGTTGATCTAAAACCCTAACACCCTAGACTATGCAAGCCGACTACTCAGCCATACCCATATAGAACACAAAAACATGAGATGAAGAATACATGAATATGATTGCAGATAAAATATAAATAGGGTTCAGAGGGTTCTTTTCTAAATTGAGAGAGATGGTCTTCTCCCTTTACAAAGTATCAAATCACAAATCATAATAGAAAAGAGGAAAAGAAGATATATGGAGGCTCCTGGCGGCTGGAGAGGAAAAATAGGAAAACTAGGGAAAATTCCAAAATGGAATATTTGTTTCCAAAAATATCCGTAACAGGCAGTCAGATTGCTGTGCTCACTCGAGAACAGCCGGTCATGTTTCTCTGCTTGTGAAAACCTTCAAGTTAGGTTCTTTTTCACCTCTTTTGTTCCAACTGGTCCATCTCCTATCCAGTGCACTCAAGACCTGTAATGACTTAAAATGACTAGAAAGACTAGAGGAAGACTCAAAACACTTTAGAAAACATTGTTAGAATGTTCCAAAAACACAACATATCAATTCCCCCAAACTTAGATATTTGTTTGTCCTCAAACAATGTCAAGTATTGAGAACAGGACGAAAAGTTTGAAATTGTGGGAACTCTCCTATTTTTATCAACCATACAAGCAGTAAAACTAGGACAACACACCAATACCAAAACCCCATTGACTTTTGTTCAAACCAGCTTCATACTCTATATCTCAAACCTGCAAAAGTCACACCTTCCAGAAAAAACTCCTTCCATTCAATTAAGAGTAGTGTGAGCTTCTCATCACATGCATATTCAGGGTAAACAGTCTAGGTATGAAACAGGCTTTTTAAGTGTTTATGTGGAGCTAATCAGTGTTTAGGGGTTACCATTTCTTTGTAGAGGATGCAAGATACCCCGCAAAATTGCAAAAGAGGATAGATCCATTGATATACACAGCCCCTACTCGTTTTTGCCTGCTCTTCCTTTGGAACAATCGCTCTGATCAGGTGTTTGCTCTTTCTTTAGAACAGGCATTCATATCATCAGCATGTCCTTCATTCTTTCAACGTGGTACCCATTCTTTCACTCGACCTTCCCAGTGACTCTTGTTTCTTTGTGATCTTCCCCTCCTCCATCACCTTATTCTAATGAAAATGATTTTTTAAAAAGAAAACAAGAATACTGATGGTGATGGTGACGAAGAAGGAGGAAACATATCATGGTTGCGGATGTGCCACTGGTAGTCCTGATTTCACACTGATTCCGGTTTCTCTTCATCTTGCTCTCTTATGCTGGAACATTTTCTCCCTTAGTCATGCATGTTCTCCTCTTTAAACACTTTCCTTCTGCAATAATGAGTAAGAGGCTGCGTTGATCCTTTTCTCTCTGGCCCTTTTGCACATATCTGCACATAAAATACTGAAAAGCAAATTCATGAGGGCGGAACAAAAGGCTTAGGGTTTCAAGATGGGGATCAGAAAGAAGGATAGAAAGAATGAGAAGTCCTGAGTGTTATCTCATTACCTTAATCTAAACCCCATGACAAGAAGAATTGCAGTCAAGATTATGTTCAAGTTAAATGGAGTTAAGTCTTTCCAGAGTAAACTCCACAAGCCGAAAGCTTATGGAGAACAAGCTGATGTTCCGGGTCCACATGTGTGTATGTCGCCACTGCTAAGGTCACTGAATAAGATACATAAAGCACGAGGGTGGTTAATAAACATCAAAAATAAGGTTCTTATTCCCACGAAATTTTGACTTGACTCAATAAAAACATCAAAATAACTCAAGGCTAACTCAAACACAAAAGTCAAAAGAAATAATCGAGTTAGTAAACAACAAAAACCCTCCCCCAGACTAACTTCACAACGTCTTGGTGTAGAAATAAATCAGAGAGAAGGTGTAAAAAAACATAAATATAAATATTTTAAATCGGGATACTTATCTGAGCGGAGCAACTGCTCCGAAGCGGGAACAGCCTAGTGGCTGCTCTCGTCAAATATCTCAGGATTTTCTGATTTTTGACCTGAGACTTAAGAAAAGAGAGGGAACGATCAGCAAGAGATCAGCTACATCAACAGACAGGGGTATGCGCAGAAGAACCAGGCACAAGGTAGGAGGTATCAGCAAGGTTTCCCTCAGAACTTTCAGGGTAAAACATTTGTTTTCAGTCAGGCACATAACTGGTTCATCAGTCAGTTGTTTGAATGAGGAAATATTTTTCCTCGGAGTAGCTGTGTTTGATTTCGTGTAGAAGTGACTTAGGAACGCCGATCGGACATGTTCCCACGAAGTAAGAGAGCCAGTAGGAGAGAATTCAGCCATCTAGCTGCTTTGCCATCAAAAGAGAATGGAAAAAGTGTGCACTTAATGTAATATGGTGGTACTCCATTGGCACGCGTGAAACTACACACTTTCTCAAAGCTCTCAATGTACTCCATAGGGATCTATGCAGGGAGACCATGAAATGTCTTCCTCTGCACTAGGGTGATCAAGGCTGGATTGATCTCAAAGTCTTGACTAGTGCAGGCTGGCGGAGTGATGGCCGAACGCGTAGTGGGGATATTGCGTGGAAGGTTTCTCTCCCCAATTGGAACGGGTTGTTCCTGCTGTGCGGCGGCCTGAGCTTCCTGTTCTGCAACTTGCTGAGCAGCTTACTGAGCCTGCATGGTTTTCTGCATCCGCTGCATCTGTTGTTGCATTTGTTGCATAGTAGCAGCTAGTTTCTCTGGATTGCCGTAGTCACCCATTGTGGCGTAAGTCGGCCTTTGTTGTTGACGGTTTGTTCTTTATAACCTTGCTAGCTCCTTATTTGTAAGCGTGACTAAGTCTCCTTGTGTGTTTCTCCAAATATGTCTACTGGTCATGCACCTAGAACATTAGCTGCAAAAATTAGGATAAGGCAAGTTAGAGGTTTTAAACTAAATAAAGAACCGAAAAATAAAGATAAAAAGCTGGTCCCTGTCGCAACGGCACTAAAACTTGATACACTAAAATTGTGTCTTGTTCTACTGTAAGCTAACAGTGTAGATGTAGTAGTTAATATTCAATTCCAGAGGACCAGTTTACACTTTATCTCTATGGGATCAATATTAAGCTAAGAAAATATGAGGGTTTTAAAACGAAGAAATAGTAAGGAGCAAGTAACAAGTTGGTTTGGTTTCAGATTATAAAAGATGCTAGCCTAGGGTGAAGGATTGGGTGTCAAACAATCATGAGCCAAACATCTATTCAAGGTTTTATTAAGCACAAGTCTAGAACTCAAAAGACAAATAAAGATTGACCCACTCTCGTGGCATCTCCCCTTTTAACAATCAGTCTTAATACCTAAACTCTCGTTTGGACTAAAACATGAAAGCAAACATTAAGCACAGATTCGATAAGTTCACAAATTGCCCTAACATCTACTTTCACTGGCTAGGGACAAACTGCTAATTCATGTTGTTTGTAGCAACCTAACCACTGTTAATGATTAGATTAAACCTAGTTTCAAGCACTAAATAGCTAGTTTAATGCAGGCAGTAAGCATAAACATGAATGGAGACAATCAAACAATGAACCTTTTTTGTGTTTAGCTCGTTGATCTAACACCCTAGACTAAGCAAGCCGACTACTCAGCCATAGCCACAGAAAACACAAAAACAAGAGATGAAGAATTCATGAATATGATTGCAGATAAAATATAAATATGGTTCATAAGGTTCTTCTCTAAATTGAGAGAGATGGTCTTCTCCCTTTACAAAGTATCAAATCATAAATCTCCAAAAGCTCTAGAGTTGTTTTTCTTTAAAAAGTAGCGTAGAAAATAACAGAAAAGAGATATATGGAGGCTGCTTGCGGCTGGAGAGGAAAAACAAGGAAACTAGGGAAAATGCCGAAATAAAATATTTGTTTCCACAAATTTCAAGGAAACTAGGGAAAAACCCAGAAACTAGGGATTGCTCCGCTCACTCGAGAACAGCCAGTCAGGTTGCTCTGCTCGTGAAAACCTTCAAGTTAGGTTCTTTTTCGCCTCTTTTGTTCCAACTTCTCCATCTCCCATCCCGTGCACTCCAGACCTGTAATTATTTGAAAAGAACTAGAAAGACTCAATGAAAACTCAAAACACTTAGAAAACATTGTTAGAATGTGCCAGAACACAACATATCAGCCTCTTGCCTAAGACTCCTTATATACTCTTTCCAAGTTCGGTTTACGCTTTCTCCTTCTTCCCTTAAGCCGTCCTAGCTCATAAATGAAGATATTCCATTTTTCCCAATCTTCATGATTATCTTCGGAAACTTGACATTTATCTTCAGAAATCTGATATTTATCTTTTCTTGTGGAATAAGTATAAACCGTCACAATGTTTACGGACTTTTTCTTAAATAATCGCAAGTGGGCTTCCAGTCGCGTTTTAGACCTTCTTGGACCGTCTTTCGACTCGAAACATTTATTACGATATTTCCCTTAAAACAAATTTTCCGCAGTTTTTATCGTAAAGGCTGAACGGTAATTCTGATCGATAAGGAGCGAGCGGTGGTTCAGACGCGGCCTATGGGAGATAGTATTCAAGAGTATACAATAATGCACGTATTTTTTTGATCGATGTTCGGGACAGTCCGGTTGCTACATATCGACCTGGCTCAAGATCGGTGTTGGTGTCAAAATCGGTCACGACGGAATCAATGGCTAAAAGTTTCCGTAAAAAAATAATAATAAAAATACGTTTTATAAAACTCGAGAAGTCGTTTTATAAAACACGAGAAGTCGTTTTATAAAACCCAAGAAGTTTTTTTATAAAATTCAAGAAGTAGTTTTATAAAGCTCGAGAAGTCGTTTTATAAAACTCGATAAGTCATTTTATAAAACTCGAGAAGCCGTTTTATAAAACTCGAGAAGTCGTTTTATAAAACTCGATAAGTCGTTTTATAAAACTCCTAAAGTCATTTTATAAAACTCTAAAGGAAATCCGCAGAAAACTTGGGAGTCGTTATCTCCGAAAAATGAAACAATCGCCGATTACACGATCTTCCGAGTTAAGCACAAAACCGCGAAAAACCGCATCCGCCGTAAACCGCGAACTAGTTCGGCCGAACTAGCTCGCCGTACTAAGTGGCCTCGAGCTAGCTCGCCGTACGGCGAGCTATCTTGACCTGAGCTAGCTCGCCCGTACAGCGAGCTATCTCGACCAGAGTTAGCTCGCCGTACGGCGAGCTATCTCGACCAGAGTTAGCTCGCCGTACGGTGAGCTATCTCGACCAAGACTAGCTCGCCGTACGGCAGATAGGCACGTCCCGTATAGCTCGCCGTACGGCGAGCTGAACCGGTCTGGTTCGGCTCGTCGTACGTCGAGCTGATTATTCCGAGCCTCGATCTCCCACGTCCTCGATTTAAGGCATACGTCCTTTGGCACGATCATGTTCCAAACCACGATCGAAATGTCTCTCGTTTCATCTCGATCCGTCCTATCGTTCGAGTTTTACGATAAAAACCGTAAAGTCTATTTTTCTCGAAAAAACTCAAGGAAATCGTATAAAACGACAACGGCTAAACGAAACACCGAACATTACCTAAACTATACGATTTACTCAAGATTTTTTGTGGGAAATCGTAAAAAACGCGTTTTAATAAAACTTCGAGTAAATCGTAGTAAACGGCAACGATTAACCAAAACATCGAACATTGCCAAACTTTACAATTAACTCGAGAAACTTACTTAAAAATTGCATCGTATCAGGAAACGATCTCGTCTAAAAGTCGTACAACGGTTTTATCGCTAAATGGCTCGGAAAGTCCTAAAACGCGATAAAAGCCCACTCGCGACTTTAAACAAAGTTCAACCCGAAGATACGACGACGTTTTGACGATTGACTCGCAGAAACAAGATATATGTCAAATTTGAAGATGAATGTCAAGTTTTAGGATAAATAGAAGATTTCAGCGAAGAAAAAAAAAGATAAAGATAAATGGAAGATTCACGATAAACTCGAATCTGAGTAAAATGGAAGGACTAAACCACCTAGTAAGGGAGTATATAATCAGGAGGCAGAGGACAGAAGCAAGGGACGAAATTTCAGAGCTCTCATCTGAGACTTTTACAACTTCTCTAGACTTAGAATTTTCTGCACTTAAAAAAGTTGGCTTTTTTCTCAAAAAGTTCGGTTTCTATGACTGGCGCTCAATTACTAGACGAACTCGCCCAGGCAGCTCGATCTCTGGTCCAGCTCTATCAACTGAACTACGTTCGACTTGATCCTCGAAAGGGGTATGTAGGCAGCGTTTAATAAGGTTCAGTCTGAAATCAATCAAACCCTTTTTCTTATCTTTTTCCGTCTTTCTAAGAGAGATGCGACTCGACTAGATTTAGGGTTTTATGTTGGTAATTCGCTGATGGCCCTTGCGGCCTAAGCCTTTATAATTCCATGTAATGATTGCAATGCTCTTACGCGAATCGGAAATAAGATAGACTTTCTCTATAAATTCGTTTTATTACGTTTTTCATATTTTCCGCATTTATTTGGTTATTTGTCGTTGGCTTTCGCAGAGATCCGGTTCCTTTGGAAAATTAGGGTTTTCCTAAGTTTCCTTATTTTACGGAAATCGACAGTAGGTGAATTTCGGTTCCCACAGTTTGGCGCTAGAAGGAGGGGGGGGGGTCGGATTACTCTTACTCATAGCCGCAAAACGCTTGATCAAAACAATTTCTGGATATATGAAAGACAAAGTCGCAACTCGCAAAAACGCTAGTAAAACAACTCTAGCAGGGACTGCTCCTACAGCCACGCTCACGCAAACGCTGTATTAATTAACAAAATCAAAAACTTAATCGCGACTCTTCAACACAGAGAGAGCACGAAACGAGCTCGCGGTTTCTCCGTCTAAACAAAAGGGCAACGATAAAACCAATCAAACCCCATAACCAAATCGGAGAAATCTCAACGTGTGAAGGTTTGACCAGCTCGCCCAATGGTGATTTGGACACGATTCTCAGGATCCTAAGCCCTATCCTATTCCAATCTCGATCGTACAGCTTTTCGTTTCGCCTCAATCGGACTTTCCGTTGAGATTCTACGACGAAAACAAGTCAACTTGACGATTCGAGACTTTCCGCACAAGCTCGCCGTATGGCGAGCTGAGAGAACTCATTCAGCTCGCCCTAAAGCGACCGGAACCATTCCTCGAGCTTCTCTCTCCAGTCTCGATAGTACAGATTTTTGTTTTCTCTCAATCGGACTTTCCGTTGAGATTCTACGATGAAAACAAGTCAACTGGCCGAATCAAGATTACCCGCACCAAGCAGTTCAGTTCGCCGTACGGCGAGCTGAACCAAGCAGTTCAGTTCGCCGTACGGCGAGCTGAACCAAGCAGTTCAGTTCGCCGTACGGCGAGCTGAACCAAGCAGTTCAGTTCGCCGTACGGCGAGCTGAACCAAGCAGTTCAGTTCGCCGTACGGCGAGCTGAACCAAGCAGTTCAGTTCGCCGTACGGCGAGCTGAACCAAGCAGTTCAGTTCGGAGTACGGCAAGCTGAACCAAGCAGCTCAGCTCGCCGTACGGCGAGCTAAACCGAGCAGCTCAGCTCGCCGTATGGCAAGCTGAGAGGACTCTTCCACCACGCCCAAGAGGCGCTGACTTTTCCCCAAGGGTTCTTATCATCTTGCTTACCGTACGGCGAGCTGAACCGTTCAAGTTAGCTCAGCGTACGGCGAGCTTAACCATTCAAGTTAACTCGCCGAACATGGAGCTGAACCGTTCAAGTTAAATCGCCGTACGGCGAACTGACCGGCCTTCCACCTCGCCCAAGAGGCTGACTTTGACCCAAGGGTTCTTACCACCCAATTCGCCCTATGGCGACCTGAACAATTCCTCGAGCTTCTCTCTCCATTCTCGATCGTACAGCTTTCTGTTTCGTCTCAGTCGGACTTTCTGTTGAGATTATACGACGAAAACAAATTGACTTGACGAATCGAGACTGTCCGCACTAGCTCGCCGTATGGCAAGCCGAGAGTGCGAACGGTCAACTTAACCTCGAGTTTCTCTCTCGAGTCTTGATCGCGCTGATTCTCGTTTCGTCTCAATCGGAATTTTCATTGAGATTTAATGATAAAAACCGCAAAGACTTGTTTTTTCGTATAAGTTCGAATCAATTGTCTGAAACGGCAACAGTCGACTTAACACCAGAAGTTGCCTAAACTATACGAGAGATTTGAATTCTCTAAACGCAATCCGGTTTTAGGAAACTCTGCCATGTTAAGTCGAAAACATCTAGTTATAAACGCATAATTGATTTTTCGATAGCACACGTAGTCAGTTAAGTAAAACCAGCAGTACGAAGAAACGAGAACATAAACTTGGATGATGAAATCCCTTCCTCACTCCGAAACTCTCGTTGGTATTTCGTCGAAGACTGATTCATACAAAAGTAAGTCAAAAGACGAAGAACGAAGAATAGGCGGTTCCAAATCATCGATGAAACTGAGGTATGTCCGATTTGAAAATTTTATTTGACTTCTAATTTCTCGTAGGTAAGAAATGAAAACGTCTTGTAAACTTCTGTAAAACCTAGAGAACTTAGAATTTAGGGGATAGTCTAGAATGCTAAGTCGTAAGAAATTTTTGTCTATCTCAATATATTGTTCTCTAACCATTCAGGCATAACTTGCAAACCGATCCAATCTCTCGTACAACTGAGAAACGATCGCCACGCATTCGAGCGTGCTCATTTCCTAAAAGAAAGAAGGAGCTAGAGATGCTGACGTCATCTTAAAACCGACTCGCTCCTAGAAATTTTCGTAAATCAGACATCCAAGTCGTCAGCAATCAACCATGGTCCTTAATCGATCCGGATTGTCGATCATCCCAATCCTTCAAAGGAAAATCATATTTTTTCTTTTCATCGAATATTTTTCCTCGCATCAAGAAAACGCTTTCTATAAAGCAAAATCTCGCAAAAATAAGCAGAAAAATATTCGGACAATGCGATGCCTCGTCAAAATCATCCCAAAAGCAAACGACAATCTAAGAACCGTCTAAACGCTAAAGACTGATCCAAACCGTCTGGGAAATAGTCTCGAGGACTATACAGCATCTCTCGTCGCAATCATGCGGTTAGAAAATCTCTGATGATGATTTGCCGAAGTCGTAAAGATCTTCCCCAACTTGATAAAACAAGTTTCCTATAATAATCGAAATATTATACAAGAAATCTTTAGGCATCAAGGCATTGATCTCATTCTCCATCGAACCAAGTGAGTCACGGAATAATATCAAGAACATTTGCGGCAAAAAGAAAAATCGAGAACACAAAGCAGCAATAGGGAACACGTCATCCCTTCTCGCCGACTGATCCTATTGCAGGTCATGTGATTCATTCCGCCCGAGAAACCCGCCAAAAAATTTTGCGACTAGATCTCGGTGAAATAACTTTTAATAAAACTCCGCGAGTGACTCCAAAAAACTATCACCGAAGAATCAAAAACTAAGCGGAAAGGTTTCTCGAAAAATCTGTGGAAACATTGTTAACCTAATGTGTCGTGCCGATTTACTAAATTCATCGCCCGTCACTTACGCGATAAATCCTTAGTATAGTCAGGATCATGTCATAACGAAGTAACTTTCGAAAGTAAACGTACCAGGTTTTGCGAAAAGTACTTTCCTTATAGCGAAAACCAAGCTATACGACCCGACACTGAGCGACCACTCTAAACTTTGCTTCCTCGCGCCACGATCTGAAAGATCTCACTCTGTAGCCCTTCGGTTCACGAGCATCTGCCCTCATTCCTCCCGATTACATCCGAGAATGAAACCGCCCCGCAAGCGACTCCGCACGGGCTATGCATCGAGCTTCTTAGGCTCTGTCTCCCTCGAGTAAAAAAAAAAAGAAACAACTTACATACGAACAAAGGAAAGATTATACGAAACTTTCGTCATATAAATCAAACCTAAGACGGAAAAACGTTTTCTACAACAACGGGCATACTTGGCATATCAAGCTCGACAAACGCTACTTGGCTATTGTCCGATCATGCTTCACTTCAATGCCAAGTTTACAAAATGACTCGACCTTATCGTTAGCACGAAAGTGTCGTGGTATAATCCTCTACCAAATACGACCTTGGCTGTGCGGCTGAATACAACCTTCACGCCAAGCCAATACATTCAACGGATAATGCAAACTTGTCGAAAATCGGCTAAATTATGGATTCTCACGATTCACACTATTTCCGAAGCAAGTTGCCTACAAAATCCGACTTGTAAGAACAGAGCTCCTGAAGCCGTACGAATCTCGGAAGGTCAACACTTCACAAAGCACCGTAATGAAAAACGCTTCGTTTCAGGGAAACAACTTACGCGACCTCTCGGTCCTAATTTCTCTAGCACAAATCATAAAACTACTTAACATCCAAACAGGAATGTAAGTTTTAATTGCGAATATCCGCAACGAAGCAAAGTGTTCCTGCAAAGCAGGGTTAAGACAAAACCCCCGCAACACCATGAAACATCTTCGAGCCCGCAAACGTTCCGAACACGAAACGCGGCACACGAAATAAAAACCAACTTTCGGCACTGCAAGACGTCGCAGACGCCCAGAGAATAGTTTTTCGATACAAATACCTTCCTCGATAAAGTCATTTTCTTGGAAGACCTAACAGTCCGTTCGCGACCATAAAATGCGCAAAACTTCTTAACATACGTACCCTTCGCGAAGGCCCAAACAACTTAAACATCTATCACCTAAAAAGTTTGTTGCTGATCACAATAAACTCGCAACAGTCCTAAACAAACTAAGTTATCTCACAGAGATAGCTCGAACACCCGACACAAGGGTAATAGCGCTATAAAAGAAATCCAAACTTTTGGTCAGCACTTCCGGGCAACTTAGAAATTGTTCCCGGTGAGATGCTCGATTCTAACCAGATGAATCGTATAACCCGAGAACCTATCGCGGATTCTTAATTGGTATGGAATCAGGTTAAAATCGCAACAGGAAAAACGAAAGCCGACTAGTCATCGCATAGCTTCAATCAGAATGTAAACCTAGGTCTTGCCCTAAACCCAGCACACTGGTCTCTAACGTCTCAAGGCATGAATCGAGATCCTAAAGGCATGTCTCTTCGTCTATATCTAAACGCTCACTCGATTTACTACACATCCTAAAACGAGCAAACGAATAAGGCGATCCACAAAGGAAAAGGAATGCGAGACGACAACTTGCGGACCTCCCTCAATATCAACTCATATTCATACGAATAAAAACACGCTCTTAAAAACGCAAACTGATTAATAATAAAGCCCAAAAGCGGTAGGGACTCAGAGCCGCACACGGCCAGTCCGAAAACTATAACAGCCACACTCGGCCATAGCAAACAGCCACGAGGCTAGTCTCAAGGCCGGAAAAGGTCCAATACACGTAACCAGATCGTAAAGGTCTTCCTAGGAAAAAAGTCATACGAACCTTAACTCCAAAACAAATTATGAAAGGCTTGATCCCTTCAATAGGGTACGTAGGCAGCCTTCACAAGGCACAGCACTAATCCTAAACGCTTTTCGTTCCGTGGAGAGTGGAAAGGTCACTTTCAACGGAACTTTCCAACCATTAATTCCTCCTAACTTACCTAAAATTGGCTAACCACTCGCAAGAACTTCACGCTAGAAGCTCAAGGCTCTAGCAACTAGGGGGTTAACTGTTGGTGTCAAAATCGGTCACGACAGAGTCAATGGCTAAAATTTTCCATAAAAAATAAATAATAAAAATAAGTTTTATAAAACTCGAGAAGTCGTTTTATAAAACTCGAGAAGTCGTTTTATAAAACTCGGGAAGTCGTTTTATAAAACTCGATAAGTCGTTTTATAAAACTCGAGAAGTCATTTTATAAAACTCTAAAAGAAATACGCGAAAAACTTGGGAGTCGTTATCTCGGAAAAACGAAACAAACGCCGATTACACGATCTTCCGAGTTAAGCACAAAACCGCGTAAAACCGCATCCGCCTTACGGCGAGCTATCTCGACCAAGACTAGCTCGCCGTACGGCGAGCTAGGCACGTCCCGTATAGCTCGCCGTACGGCGAGCTAGGCACGTCCCGTATAGCTCGCCGTACGGCGAGCTGAACCTGTCCGGTTCGGCTCGTCGTACGTGGAGCTGATTATTTTGAGCCTCGATCTCCCACGTCCTAGATTTTAAGGCATACGTCCTTCATCACAATCATGTTCCGAACCACGATCGAAATGTCTTTCGTTTCATCTCGATCTGTCCTATCGTTCGAGTTTTACGATAAAAACCGTAAAGTCTAGTTTTCTCGAAAGAACTCAAGGAATTCGTATTAAACGACAACAGTTAAAAGAAACACCGAACATTGCATAAACTATACGATTTACTCGAGATTTTACGTGGGAAATCATAAAAACGCATTTTTAATAAAACTTTGAGTAAATCGTAGAAAACGGCAACAATTAACCGAAACATCGAACATTGCCAAACTTTACGATTAACTCAAGAAACTTACTTAAAAACGGCATCGTATCAGGAAACGATCTCTTCTAAAAGTCGTAAAACGGTTTTATCGCTAAACAGGCTCGGAAAGTCCTAAAACGCGATAAAAGCCCACTCGCGACTTTAAACGAAGTTCAACCCGAAGATACGACGACGTTTTGACGATTTACTCGCAGAAAGAAGATAAATGTCAAATTTGAAGATTAATGTCAACTTTGAGGATAAATAGAAGATTTCCGCGGGAAAAAAGGAAAGATAAAGATAAATGGAAGATTCACGATAATCTCGAATCTGGGTGAAATGGAAGGACTAAACCGCCTAGGAAGGGAGTATATAAGCAGGAGGCAGAGGACAGAAGCAGGGGAAAAAATTTCAGAGCTCTCATCTGAGACTTTTACAACTTTTCTAGACTTAGAATTTTCCGCACTTAGAAACTTAGACTTTTTTCTCGACAAGTTCTGTTTCTATGACTGGCGCTCAATTACTAGACGAACTCGCCCAGGCAGTTCGATCTCTGGTCCAGATCTATCAACTGAACTACGTTCGACTTGATCCTCGAAAGGGGTACGTAGGCAGCCTTTCATAAGGTTAAGTCCAAAATCAATCAAACCCTTTTCTTATCTTTTTCCGTCTTTCGTTATCGAGATGCGACTCGACTAGATTTAGGGTTTTATGTTGGTAATTCACTGATGGCCCTTGCGGCCTAAGCCTTTATAATTCCCTGTAATGATCGCAACGCTCTTACGCGAATCAGAAATAAGATCGACTTTCTCTATTTTTCTGCATTTATTTGCTTATTTTTTGTTGGCTTTCGCAGAGATCCGGTTCCTCTGGAAAATTAGAGTTTTCCTAAGTTTCTTTATTGTACGAAAATCGACAGTAGGTGAATTTTGGTTCCCAAAATCGGATTGGACGCTACATAGCAGGTTGGTAAGGACCCTCCGGGCAAACTTAGTGCTTCGAGGGCGAGGAGGAAGGCCGACCAGTTCCCGAGGTAGCGAGCTGCGTTTCTTGGCCAACTCACCATCTTTGCGAGCCGGATAGTATCGTCCAACTTGTCGTATTGGCAAGCTGGAGGGTACGGCCAACTCTGCAAGTAGCCTAGGGTTTTTTCCGCGAGTAACCTAGGGTTTTCCACGAGTAACCTAGGGTTTATTCCGCAAGTAACCTAGGGTTTTTCTGCGAGTAACCTAGGGTTTATTCCGCAAGTAACCTAGGGTTTATTCCGCGGTTTCTGGGAGACCAAGTTTTATTTTTCTGAAAAGTTATCAGAAAACGTCTTTTGGTCAACCCATACGTAATGAGATTTGTCCAACTCGAAAATAAGAGAAAAATTACGGGGTTTCGGGGTTTGATAGATCTTATCGTTGACCTTAGTGATCAGAGAGATCAACCACGAGCTTGTTTTATTGCTCCTCCCATGGAAAAAAGTCGTGATTAAGTTTTCGATTTTGTTAAGTACTACGTTAGCTATAGGAGTAATCTCTGCTGGAGTTTTTTTACAAGCGTTTTTACGAGCTGCGACTTTGTCCTTCATATATCCAGACATCGTTTTGATCAAGCTTTTTGCGGCTTTAAGTTAAAGCAATACGACCCCCCCCCCTCCTTCTAGTGCCAAACTGTGGGAACCGAAATTCGCACTGTCGATTTCCGTAAAATAACGAAACTTAGGAAAACCTTAATTTTCCAGAGGACCCGGATCTCTGCGAGAGCCAATGACAAGTAACCAAATAAATGCGGAAAATATGAAAAACATGATAAAAAAAAATTATAAAGAAAATAGATCTTATTTCGAGTTTGCATAAGAGCGTTGCGATCATTACAAGAGATTATAAATGCTTTGGCTGAAGGGGCCGTCAGCGAGTTACTTAGCAACATAAAACCCTAAACCTAGTTGAGTCGCAGCTCGATAACAAAAGACGAAAAAGATAAGAAAAGGTTTTGATTGATTTCAAACTGAACCTTATGAAAGGCTGCCCACGTACCTCTTTCGAGGATCAAGCCGAACGTAGTTCAATTGATAGAGCTGGACAAGAGATCGAACTGCCTGGGCGAGTTCGTCTAGTAATTGAGTGCCAGTCATAGAAACCGAACTTGTCGACAATCAAGCCTAATTTTCCAAGTGCAGAGAGTTCTAAGTCTAAAAGAGTTGTAAAATTCTGAGATAGGAGCTCTGAAAATCGTCCCTCGCTCTTGTCCTTGACCTTTTGCTTATATACTCCTTTTCTAGGCGGTTGGTCTTTCCTTTTCCGCCCCGATTCGCGATTATCAAAAATCTTCCATTTATCTCGATCTTTCCATTCTTCCTCAGAAAATTTCTATTTTTCCTCAGAAATTTTCTATTTTTCCCCAGAAAATTTCTATTTTTCCTTCAATCCTGACATTTTCCCACTCCTGCATATAATGGGTAAACCTTCATCATATCTTTGGGCTGGACCTTGTCTAAAGTCGTGAGTGGGCCTTTATCCCGTTTGAGGAATTTCTGATATGTTTTGCGATTTAGCCATTTTACGACTTTAGACAAGATTGTTCCACGATACGATACCATTTTTATAAAACATCTCGAGTTAATCGTATAGTTTGGCAGTGTTCGGTGTTTTGTTTAACCATTGCCGTTTTATACGATTTACTCGAGGTTTTACGAGAAACAAGTCTTTAGCGGGTTTTTATAAAATATCTTGAGCTAATCGTATAGTTTGGCAATGTTCGGTGTTTTGTTTAACTATTGCCATTTTATACGATTTACTCGATGTTTTACGAGAAAACAAGGCTATAGTGGTTTTTTATAAAATATATCGAGTTAATCGTATAGTTTGGCAATGTTCGATGTTTTGATTAGTTGTTGCCGTTTTTTACGATTTACTCGAGGTGTTACAAGAAAATAAGGCTTTAGTGGTTTTTTATAAAATATCTCGAGTTAATCGTATAATTTGGAAATGTTCGGTGTTTTGTTTAACCGTTGCCGTTATATACGATTTACTCGAGGTTTCAGAAATACGAAAAAGCTTCGAGAAGAAATCTAAGGACTTTCCGAACAAAGGAATTACGTAAACATAACAATCATCATTTTGGAAATCATCGGAAAACTGAATAAAACAATCCGCGATTGTCCAAATTGGCCAAATTGGCAAAACACGGCCGTAACGTCCAAACTCCCCGAAACGGTAAAGCGGTTATTAAGGTCGAAAATGATAGCCTGTTAGCGAGCTGGTCGGTTGTTCGGTTTCGATCGTTTCTCGTTTTCTCGACCCGAGATCTTCTCGGAGAGTATAAGGAGAAATAATTGTAGACGTTGATCTCTGGGTTATCGTTTTTGACCTTAATAACAGCTTTACCGTTTTGGGGAGTTTGGACGTTACGGCCGTGTTTTGTTAATTTGGCTAATTGGACAATTGCGGATTGTTTTATTTGATTTTTCGATGATTTCCAAGATGACGATTTTTAAGTCTACGGAATTCCTTTGTTCAGAAAGTCCTTAGATTTCTTCTCGAAACTTTTTTGTATCTTCAAAACCTATTCTTAACTTTGAGGAAATTTTTGGTCGTTGATTCTGTCGTAACTGATATTTTGACCCCAACAAGGTTCTTTTACCTATTTCATACTCTGATACGAGCTTTCCGTAATTTCATATCTTCGTAGAAAGTCAATAGTTTCTTGTATGATTTTTCCGGGAGTTTTAGCCAATGATTTCGTCGTGACTGATTTTCACCCCAACAGTTAGCCCCCCAACTCGTTAGAACCTTGAGCTTCTACCATGAGGTTCTAGCGAGTGGTTAGACAATTTTAGGCAAGCTAGGCAAGTTAGGCGGAATTTATGGTTGAAAAGTTTTGTTGAAAGTGGTCCTCCCACCCTCATTGGAATGGAAAGCGGTAGAATTGGGGCTGCGCCTAGTGAAGGCTGCCTACGTACCATCTTGGAGGGATCAAGCCTTTCGTAGTTCATCTTAGAGTTAAGGTTTGTATGACCTATTTTCCGATGAGACCTTTACAGTCTTGTTATGCGTAGAGATTATCGAACATGACGACGTCGATGGTGTTTTGTATCAGCCTCGTGACTTGCCTCATAGGATGTTTGCTTCGACCAAGTGTGGCCATTATATTTTTGGACTGGTCGTATGCAGCTTCGAGTCCGTGCCGCTTTGCGGACATTTTTTTTCTTTTAATAAATTGTGTTTTGCGTTTTAAGAGAAATGTTGTATTCGTATG
Source organism: Eruca vesicaria subsp. sativa (assembly GCA_932364175.1). Taxonomy (NCBI): domain Eukaryota; kingdom Viridiplantae; phylum Streptophyta; class Magnoliopsida; order Brassicales; family Brassicaceae; genus Eruca; species Eruca vesicaria. The sequence continues at coordinate 432,794 of CAKOAT010452931.1, read as the reverse complement.
AATTTAGAGGGAAGATATGAGTTGTCATCTCATAGTCTAACTATTTTTTTTAGATCGCCATATTTGTTTTGCTCGTTTTAGAATGTTTAGAAACTCGTGAGTATATAGATATGGACGAAGAGACATGCCTTTAGGATCTCTTATCATGCCTTGAGACTTTAGAGACCAGTGTGATGGATTTAGAGTAAGACCTAGGCTTACTTTCGGTTTTAAGGCTTTGCGATGACTAATCGGCGTTCGTTTTGCCTGTTGCGACTTTAACATGATTCCGTACCTATTTAAAGTCCACGATAGGTTCTCGGCTTATACGACTTGTCTGGTCGGAATCGAGCATCCCCGAAGGTGCTGACCAAAATTTGGATTTCTTTATAGCGCTATTACCCTTGTGTCGGGTGTATGAGAGCTATATCCGTGAGATAACTTAAGTTTGTTTAGGACTGTTGCGAGTTTGTTGTTACCAGCAACAAACTTAGGTGCTAGATGTTGTTGGGGTCCAAATCGGTTACGACATAATCAACAACCAAAAATTTCCGCAAAATTAAGAATAGGTTTCAAAAATACGAAAAACTTTGAGAATAAATCTAAGGACTTTCCGAACAAAAGAATTCCGTAAACTTAACAATCCTAATCTTGGAAATCATAGGAAAATTAAATAAATCAATCCACGATTGTCCAAATTGGCCAAATACGCAAAATATAGCCATAACGTCCAAATCCGAAACGGTAAAGCCGTTATTAAGATCGAAAAAGATAACCTCGAGATCAACGTATGTTCTCCGAAAAGATCTCGGGCCGAGAAAACAAGAAACGATCAAAACCAAACGACCGACCAGCTCGCCAACAGGCGAACTGGCCGTGCTTGACCTGCTCACCTGTTGGCGAGCTGAACCAACGAGTCCAGCTCGCCAACAGACGAGCGGCCCATCTCTGACCAGCTCGCCTGTTGGCGAGCTGAACCGTCCATTCCTCTCGCCTGTTGGCGAGCTGAACCGTCCCGTCCAGCTCGCCAACAGGCGAGCGGGCCGTGCTTGATCAGGTCGCCTATTGGTGATCTGAACTAAACCATCCATGCCCCTCGACTCGATCGTACTCTGAACCGTGATAGTAACATCTCTCATTTCGTCTCGATCCATCTTACCGTTGGAGTTTTACGATAAAAATCGTAAAAAAACTTGTTTTCTCGTAAAACCTCGAGTAAATCGTATAAAACTGCAATTGTTAAACGAAACACCGAACATTTCCAAACTATACGATTAACTCGAGATGTTTTATAAAAACCGCTAAAGACTTGTTTTCTCGGAAAACCTCGAGTAAATCGTATAAAACGGCAAGGGTTAAACAAAACACCGAACATTGCCAAACTATACGATTAACTCGAGATGTTTTATAAAAATGGCATCGTATCAGGAAACGATCTAATCTAAAGTCGTAAAACGGCTAAATCGCAAAACGACTCGGAAAGACCTAAAACGCGATAAAGGTCCAATCACGGCTTGAGACAAGGTCCAGCCCAAAGATATGATTTCGGCCTACCCATTATTTTCAGAATTGGGAAAATGTCAAGATTGAAGAAAAAATATAAGTTTTCCAAAGAAAAAAGGAAAGATCGAGAAAAATGGAAGATTTCAGATAAATGCAAATCGGAGCGGAAAAAGAAAGACCAACCGCCTAGAGAAGGATTATATAAGCAGGAGACGATTTTCAGAGCTCTCATCTCATAGAAAAACTTAGCATTTAGAGCATTTAGGCAATTTTCCGTGTTTTTTATCGAGCTGCGTCTCAACTAGGGTTTTAGTCTTAGGTTGCTAGAACTAGGAAACTCGCCGTCAGCTCTTGTGGCCAAGGATGTTACCTCGTTGTACCGTTCTTACACAAAATCGGAATAAGAAATCTCTTTGCTCTCTTTTCGATTCTTGTTTCATTTTATTTTCTTTCTCGTATTCTGATTGCTTGCTTGTGGTTAAGCAGAAAGACGGGACCTCTAGGAAATTAGGGTTTAACCTAAGTTCCTTTATTCACGGAAATCGACGGTGTGAATTTTGGTTCCCACAGTTTGGCGCTAGAAGCAGGGGGCGTTACGGATCTATCTAACTCTCAGACTGCATAACGCTCGATCAATCACGATGACAGAAGAACAACCAACTCGTGAAAACGAAAACGTTGAAACTCTAACTCCTAACGCGACCACGGTTAACGCTTTGGCTAACACTACATCGCTGCAGGACATACTCTCCGCCTATCAGAAGAGGACGGACGAGCAGGATAAGCTAATCGGATCAGGTCAAAACCCTAACCACGAATACCAAAGCTATCCGCCCCCGCGGAACCACAAGGATAAGCTGGCCATCCCTGACTAGCTCTCCTGTTTTCGAGCTGAACTAAACCATCCATGCCCCTCGACTCTATCGTACTCTGAACCGTGATCGTAACATCTCTCGTTTCGTCTCGATACGTCTCACCGTTGGAGTTTTACGATAAAAACCGTAAAAGACTTGTTTTCTCTTAAAACCACGAGTAAATCGTATGAAACGACAACGGTTAAAAGAAACACAGAACATTGTCAAACTATACAATTAACTAGAGATGTTTTATAAAAATGGCATCGTATCAGGAAACGATCTAATCTAAAGTCGTAAAACGGCTAAATCGCAAAATGGCTCGGAAAGACCTAAAACGCGATAAAGGTCCAATCACGACTTTAGACAAGGTCCAGCCCAAAGATATGATTTCGGCATACCCATTATTTGCAGGAGTGGGAAAATGTCTAGATTGAAGATAAAATAGAAGTTTTCCGAAGAAAAATGGAAAGATCGAGAAAAATGGAAGATTTTTTATTCTTTAAAACTTATTCTTAACTTTGCGGAAATTTTTGGTCGTTGATTCCGTCGTAACCGATTTTAACCCCAACAAGGTTTTTTAACTATTTCATACTCTGATACGAGTTTACCATAATTTTGTATCTTCGTAGAAAGTCTATAGTTTCTTGTATGCTTTTTCCGGGACTTATAGCCATTGATTTCGTCGTGACCGATTTTGACCCCAACAGTTAGCCCCCCCCCCCCAGCTCGTTAGAACCTTGAGCTTCTGCCGTGAGGTTCTAGCGAGTGGTTAGACAATTTAAGGCAAGTTAGGCAGAATTTATGGTTGAAAAGTTCCGTTGAAAGTGGTCCTCCTACTCTCATTGGAATGGAAAGCGGTAGGATTGGGGCTGCGCCTAGTGAAGGCTGCCTATGTACCCTCTTGGAGGGATCAAGCTTTTCATAGTTCGTCTTAGAGTTAAGGTTCGTATGAATGTGGAGGGAAGAATTTGAGTTGTCATCTCATAGTCTAACTCTCTTTTGTAGAACGCCTATTCGTTTTGCTCGTTTTAGTATGTTTAGAATCTCCTGAGCATTTAAATATGGACGAAGATACATGCCTATAAGATAACCCTTCATGCCTTGAGACATTAGAGACAAGTGTATTGGGTTTAGGGTAAGACCTAGGTTTACTTTTGGTTTTAAGGGTTTGCGATGACTAATCGGCGTTCGTTTTTCCTGTTGTGATTTTAACCTGATTCCGTACCGATTTAAAGTCAGCGATAGGTTCTCTGCTTATATAACTTGACTGGTCGGAATCGAGCATCCTTGAAGGTGCAGACCAAAATTTGGATTTCGTTATAGCGATATTACCCTTGTGTCGGGTGTATGAGAGCTATCTCTGTGAGATAACTTAAGTTTGTTTAGGACTGTTTTGAGTTTGTTGTGATCAGCAACAAACTTAGGTGGTAGATGTTGTTGGGGTCCAAAATCGGTTATGACAGAATCAACGACCAAAACTTTCTGAAAAATTAAAAATAGGTTTCAAAAATACGAAAAAGTTTCAAGAAGAAATCTAAGGACTTTCTGAACGAAGGAACTCGATAAACCTAACAATCCACATCTTGGAAATCATCGGAAAATTGAATAAAACTATCCGCGATTGTCCAAATTGGCCAAATTGAGAAAACACGGCCATAACGTCCAAACTACCCAAAACGGTAAAGCCGTTATTAAGGTCGAAAACAATAACCTCAAGATTAACGTCTATGATTATCTCCTTAATTCTCCAAGAAGAACTCGGGCCGAGAAAACGAGAAATGATCGAAACCGAATGACCGACCAGCTCGTTAATAGGCGAGCTGGCCATCCCTGACAAGCTCGCCTGTTGGCGAGGTGAACCGTCCAGTCCAGCTCGCCAACAGGCGAGATGGCAATCCCTGACCAGCTCACTTTTTGGCGAGCTGAACTGTCTAGTCCAGCTCGCTAACAGGCGAGCTGGCCATCCCTGACCAGCTCGTCTGTTAGCGAGCTGAACCGTCCAGTCCAGCTCACCAACAGGCGAGCTAGCTTTTCCTGACCAGAAGCCTGTTGGCGAGCTGAACCGTCCAGTCCAGCTCGCCAACAGAACGGATGAGCAGGATAAGCTAATAGGATCTCTCGCGAAACAGGTCGAAAGCCTAACCGCGAAGACAAAAGCTATCCGCCCCCGGAGAACCTCAAGGATAAGCTGGCCATCCCTGACCAAATCGCCTGTTGGCGAGCTGAACTAAATCATCCATTCCCCTCGACTCGATCGTACTCTGAACCGTGATCGTAACATCTCTCGTTTCGTCTCGATCCGTCTTACCGTTGGAATTTTATGATAAAAAACCGTAAAAGACTTGTTTTCTCGTAAAACCTCGAGTAAATCGTATAAAACAGCAACGGTTAAACGAAACACCGAACATTACCAAACTGTACGATTAACTCGAGATGTTTTATAAAACAAAACCGCTAAATACTTGTTTTCTCGGAAAACCTCGAGTTAATCGTATAAAACGGCAACGGTTAAACAAACCACCAAACATTGCTAAACTATACGATTAACTCGAGATGTTTTATAAAAATGGCATCGTATCAGGAAACGATCTAATCTAAAGTCGTAAAACGGCTAAATCGCAAAATGGCTCGGAAAGACCTAAAACGCGATAAAGGTCCAATCACGACTTTAGACAAGGTCCAGCCCAAAGATATGATGTCGACCTACCTATTATTTTCAGGAGTTGGAAAATGTCAAGATTGAAGATAAAATAGAACTTTTTTGAAGAAAAATGGAAGATTTTCGATAAAGCACAAATTGGAGCGGAAAAGGAAATACCAACCGCCTAGAGAAGGAGTATATAAGCAGAAGGTCGAGGAGAAGAGCATGGGACGATTTTCAGAGCTCTCATCTCACAGAAAAACTTAGCACTTAGAGCATTTAAGCAATTTTCCGTTTTAGTTATGGAGCTTCGTCTCTAATAGGGTTTTAGTCTTAGGTTGCCAGAACTAGGAAACTCGCCTCAGCTCTTTTGGCCAAGGCTTTTACCTCATTGTACCGTTCTTACGCAAAATCGGAATAAGAAACCACTTTGCTCTCTTTTCAATTCTCGTTTTATTTTATTGTCTTTCTCATATTTTGATCGCTTGCGTGTGGTTAAGCAGATAGGTGGGACCTCTGGAAAATTAGGATTTTCCCTAAGTTCCTTTATTCACGGAAATCGATGGTGTGAATTTTGGTTCCCACAGATGTTACCGTTTCTTGGACCTTCGCGAATGATACGTATCTTAAGAAGTTTTTTATTTTTTTATTGTCGCGGTTGGACTATTGGGTCTTCCAAGAAAGTGATTTTATCGAGGAAGGTATTTTTGTCGAAAAACTGTTCTTCAGGCATCTGCATCGTCTCGCAATGCCGAAGATTGGTTTTTCTTTCATATGTCGTGTTTTGTGTTCGAAACGTTCGCGGGCTTGAAGATGTTACGTGGTGTTGCGAGGGTTTTGTCTTAACCCTGCTTTGCAGGAACACTTTGGTTTGTTTGCGGACATTCGCAGCCAAAACTTATGTTCCTGTTTGGAAGTTAAGTAGTTTGATTCATGCTAGAGCATATAGGACCGAGGGATAGCGTCTTTAATTACAGTGCTTTGTGAAGTGTTGACCTTCCGAGATCTTTTTCATATGTTTGAAGGATAACTCGTACGGCTTCAGGAGCTTTGTTACGAGTGTTTTCTTACACGTCGGATTTTGTAGGCAACTTGCTTGGAAAATAGAATGAATTGTGCGAATGTAGAGCTTAGTCAATTTTTGACAAGTTTACATTGTCCGTTGAATTTTTTGGCCTGGCATGAGGGTTGTATTCAGCCACGTAGCCAAGGACGTAGTTGGTAAAGGATTAGACCATGACACTTTCGTGCTATCAATAAGGTCGAGTCGGTTTAGATCGCCCTTAAAGGGGATGTTGTAACCTAGCTCGTCATCGAAGTGAAGCGTGATTGGACAAGGGCCAAGTAGCGTTTGTCGAGATTGATATGCCAAGTACGTCAGTGGTCATAGAAAACATTTTTCCGTTTTAGGTTTGATTTGTACGATGAAATTTTCGTATAATCTTTCCTTTGTTCGTCTGGAAGTTGTTTCTTTTTAACCCAAGGGAGACAGAGCCTAGAAGCTCGATGCAGAGCCCTTGCGGAGTCGGTTGCGGGGTGGTTTCATTCTCGGATGTAATCGAGAGGAATGAGAGCGGATACTCGTGAGCTGCAGGGCCAAAGAATGAGATCTTTCAGATCCTGGTGCGAGGGAACAAAGTTTAGATTGGTCATCCAGTGTCAAATCATACGGCTTTGCTATATGGAAAGTACTTATCGCAAAACGTGTTACGTTTACTTTCCAAAATTACTTCGTACGTCAAGGTCTTCTACTATATGAAGGATTTCTTGCATAAGTGACGGGCGACGAATTTAGTAAATTGACGCGACGTATGGAGATGTCAAAATAACGATGCTTCCTCGAATTTTTGAGCAACCTTTCCGCTTTGTTTTTGATTCTTCGGTGATAGTTTCTTGGAGTCACTCACGGAGTTTTACCTAAGGTTATTTCACCGAGATCTAGTCGCGAAATTTTTTAGCGGGTTTCTTGAGTGGAATGAATCACTTGACCAACAATAGGATCAGTCGGCGAGCAGGAAAGATGTGTACCATATTGCTGCTTCATGTGTTCTCAATTTTTCTTTTGTCGCAAATGTTCTTGATATTATTCCGTGACTCACTTGGTTCGACGGAAAATGAGAGCAATGCTTTGATGCCTAAAGATTTCTTGTATATTTTTTTTTTGATTTTTATAGGAAACTTGTTTTATCAAATTGGAAAAGATCTTTATGTCTTCGGCAAATCATCGAGTTTCACTCTAACGGTTGGCAGAGGTTTTCTAAACGCATGATTGCGATGAGAGATGCTGTATAGTCCTCTAGATTATTTCCCAGATTAGTTCTTAGCGTTTAGACAAATCTTAGATTGTCGTTTGCTTTTGGGATGATTTTGACGAGGCATCGCATCCGAATATTTTCCGCCTATTTTTGCGAAAGTTTGCTCTATAGAAAGCGTTTTCTTGATCCTTTTCCCCTACCTCATATCGATAAGCTCGTCGACGTCACCGCAGGCCACCAGCTCATGAGCTTCAAGGACGCCTTCTCAGGCTACAACCAAATTCTCATGCATCCAGACGACCGGGAGAAGACCTCCTTCATGACTCCCAGGGGCATCTACTGCTACAAAGTCATGCCTTTCGGCCTAAAAAATGCAGGATCTATATATCAAAGGCTCGTAAACATGATATTTGTCGACCAGATCGGGCAGACCATGGAATTCTACATAGATGACATGATGTTCAAGTCCCTCAAGGAAGAAGACCACATCTTCCATCTACAACAAGCCTTCGTCACTCTCAGGAGATACAACATGAAGCTCAACCCCTCAAAGTGCTCATTCGGAGTTAGCTCCGGAAAATTCCTGGGATATATAGTTACCTACAAGGGCATCGAGGCCAATCAAGAGCAGGTGCGAGCCATCCAGGCGATTCCCTCCCCGCGAAACGTAAAAGAAGTTCAAAGACTGACAGGCAGGATGGCCGCATTAGGCAGGTTCATCTATAGGCTGTCCGACAAGTCTCATGCCATCGGTGTTTTGTTTAACCGTTTCCGTTTTATACCATTTACTCGAGTTTTTATGAGAAAACAAGGCTTTAGTGGTATATTATAAAATATCTCGAGCTAATCGTATAGTTTGGCAAAGTTCGGTGTTTTGTATAACCGTTACCGTTTTATACGATTTACTTGGGATTTTTACGAGAAAACAAGGCTTTAGTGGTTTCTTATAAAATATCTCGAGCTAATCGTATAGTTTGGAAATGTTCGGTGTTTTGTTTAACCGTTGCCGTTCTATACGATTTACTCGAGGTTTAAGAGAAAACAAGAATTTTACGGTTTTATCATAAAACTCCAATGGTAAAATGGATCGAGACGAAACGAGAGATGTTCCAATAATGATTCAGAGTATGATCGAGTCGAGGGGCATGGACGGTTTGGTTCAGCTCTCCAACAAGCGAGCCAGTCCAGCATGGCCAGCTCGCATGTTGGCGAGCTGTACGAGATGGCTCAGCTCGCCAACAGGCGAGCTGGTCAGGCATGGCCAGCTCGCCTCTTGGCAAGCTGGACTGGACGGTTCAGCTCACCAACAGGCAAGCTGGTCAGGGATTCCAGCTTGCATGTTGGCGAGATGGACTGGACGGTTCAGCTCGCCAACAGGCGAGCTGATCAGGGATGGCCAGCTCGCTTGTTGGTGAGCTTGACTGGTTGGTTCAGCTCGCCAACAGGCGAGCTGGTCAGGGATGTCCAGCTCGCCTGTTGGCAAGCTGGACTAGACGGTTCAGCTCGCCAACATGCGAGCTGGTTAGGGATGGCCAGCTCGCCAACAGGCGAGCTAGTCAAGCACGGCCAGCTCGCCTATTGGCGAGCTGGTTGGTTGTTCGATTTTGATCGTTTCTTGTTTTCTCGACCCGAGATTCTCTCGACGAGTATAAGGAGAATTAATCGTAGACCTTGATCTCGAGGTTATCGTTTTCGACCTTAATAAAAGCTTTACCGTTTCGGGGAGTTTAGACGTTATAGCCGTGTTTTGTTAATTTGGCCAATTGGACAACTGCGGATTTTTTATTCGATTTTCCGATGACTTCCAAGATGACGATTGTTAAGTTTACGGATTTCCTTTGTTCGGAAAATCCTTAGATTTCTTCTCGGAACTTTTTCGTATCTTTAAAACTTATTCTTAACTTTGCGGAAATTTTTTGTCGTTGATTCCGTCGTAACCGATTTTGACCCTAACAAGATTTTTTAACTATTTCATACTCTGATACGAGTTTTCCGTAATTTCGTATCTTCGTAAAAAGTCTATAGTTTCTTGTATGCTTTTTTCGGGACTTTTAGCCATTGATTCCGTCGTGGCCGATTTTGACCCCAACACTAATGTTGACAAGACTGTCTTCTATGATCATGTGGAGAAGAAGACAAGCGAGGAGTTTATTTCATGCATGGAGATGTCTAAAGATTGAGTACTTACAGCTCACTCAAATAGCTAGACTGCAGAGCAAACATCAGCGTCAATCGACACTCAGCCATCAGCATCGATCGACACCCTCTCAATTTTAGAACAGATCGAGACTGAAAAGCGTAATTATTGGGGAATGGCAAGGAAGAAGAAAAAGAAAAATAATGTAGATGCATATTTCTTGTCACTAGTTCCTTCCCGATGTCATGAGGGAAGTCTTACGTATATAGTGCACTGCAGAGGAGGTCTAAAGCCTTTTACCAATGTAAGAGTGATATGTGATTCAAAGCTGAGAGACATAGGATAAGCTTTTACAAGAGCTTTTGTCAACAACATCAACAAAATGATGAAGAGAGACACAGAATTGTTTTGGAGTAAGTTCTCCTTTACATCCAGAATATATCTGATCTCCATAAGTCAAGCCAATAACTTAAAATGAGCGTTGAGTGAAAGGCAAATCATTGTTGGTTTTATTTTCATTTATTACTAATTTTTCGTATTTATTTTATTTTCAGATTTAAAAAAAAGATCTGAGGAAGATGACATATATCAAATGACGACAATCGACAAGTGTCGCTCGACAAAGCATCACGAACAACGATCGCCACTTAAATATGTCGATCGACACTCATATCAAAAAGCAGGTATAACTCGGTTTTTCTTCTTAAATTTTTAGATTCCTGTTTATTTTTCTTACCAATCTCGGACGGTTACATCGATAATTTTTTTGAAAACTTAGTCGATATCAGTCAACTAAATATTTATAGAATAAATATTTTCCAACACTTGAGTTAATATTACAAAGTAATAAACACTATATAGTAGGCATGTTAATTATATATCTTTATATGTAAATCTTTACACTAAACAATGCATGCTGTGTTCTTCTCGTTATACTATTTTCATGTTTTGTAATGTGAAAACTCATGAATAAGATGTAAAACATAGTTTAAACCTTTAATTTTCCTAGTATAGTGATGATAGATCTTTGTGCCATCGTCATCAAGTTTGGTAGATAATTATCATTTTTAGCTTATTACCAATTCGAGTGAAGTAAAGAGGATGGTTAAGTGGACAAGAGGTTATGGGTAAAAACTTGGGGAAAGGCAAAAAGCAAAAAGCAAAAAGGCCCACCTTCTAAGCACTCTCTTTTTAATGGTAATTCGTGCCTGTCAAAGCCTACACTATGTCAGAAACACAACCCCAAAGCCACTTAACCTCATATCTTTCTCTTCCTTTTTATTTTCTTATTTCAAAACAAAAGCTAGAAACGAGAAAGAAAGTTTGAGATTCCACTAACCCCAAGAAACGCCCTAAAAAAAAAAAGAGGAAATTTTATCAGAAAAAAAAGAGGAAATAGCATTTCACCGGAAATAACATTAGTAGTTTTTGTTTGCTTGCTCTCTGTTTTCCTCTGTCTGGACATTGGGATTAAATCAACTTATCATTCTCCCATTCTTCCTTCTTCTTTGTTCTTGTGCTAAAATAAAACAGGAAAGCACTAGGAGACAAATAGACCTATCCATTTTATTACAAAACAGTCCGTACATTCCCTAGTTATGGCTTCTTCTTCTTCATTTTCTTCTGCAACTATCACATCCAAATTCATTGGGTTTCTTTTTCTGCTCTCTCTTCAACTAGACTTGCTACTTGGGTCGGCTATTTATCATAAAAACCAAACTTCCTTTAGACCCAACAGAGAGATTCAGAAACTTAGAAGAGTAGAAGAATATCTCAGGCGAATCAACAAGCCTTCCATCAAAACAATCCACGTAACCAAACATACCCTTATTATGGAAGCTTCTGTTTCTTTTTAAATTTATGAGAACTTATTTTGTTATTGTGAAACTGAAGAGCCCAGACGGAGATGTAATAGAATGTGTACCGTCTCATCTGCAACCAGCATTTGATCATCCCCAGCTCCGAGGGCAGAAACCACTGGTAATGAATTTACTCGTTCTCTTTCCTTGTTTTCTAATTTTAGAAAAGAAAGAAGTAACTATAAACCCAAGAGCGTGTAGTGTAGCGGTATGTTTGAATGCATAGAGGATTCCACATGTAGGTCAAAGCCAGAAATTAAGTTCCAACGACATATAAAAATCGTTATCCTCATGGCAGGCACAGCCACTCTGGGCATTTCGGAGATTAGTCTGAGTTTCGGTACAAAATCTATCTGGTTAATGAAAAAAAAAAGTGATTCTTTAAATGTAATCATGCAGGATTTGCCAGAAAAGCGAAGTAGAGCAAATGAAACAACAAATGAAGAAAGTTTTATTCAGTTATGGAGTCTGTCGGGTGAAAGTTGTCCAATTGGTTCAATACCGATGAGAAGGACAACGAAGACTGATGTTTTGAGGGCAAGATCAGTTAAACGGTATGGTCGGAGACTGAGAAAACCAATCAGAAGAGACTCCTCCGGAGGCGGTCACGAGGTAACTTCTTCTACACCTCTCTTACGAATCTATCATGCGGGAGAATACAATAGTATTGTATTCTAATGCTTTTTACTCTTTAACTTTTGTTGGTTCAATAAAGCATTTTATTCTTCAACAAGAGATAAAAGCATTCTAAAATGATTCGATTGAGAAAAGAAAAGGGTCTTTAAATGTTCAAACTGTTTTCTTTCTTTTTTGGCTCGAACTGTTTTCTTGATACTGAAAATATAGTGTAAACCTAAAATCTAACTCTCTCAGTTTCAATAAGATGCATGTTTTAATATTTTCACACATATTAAGAAAATTTATAAATTTTAAATTACCAATATAATATTTTTTGTAATGTACTGTTCTCCATAGCTTTTAACAAATAGAATTTTAATAAATATTTTGAAATTTATAATTTAACATTAAATGATGCAATGAAAATATGAAATATGTATCTTAATTTTAGTTTTAATTTTCATAATCTATAATTAGAAATTAAAATTTAGTTTAGTTTTGATTTATATACAAAAATTTAAATTCTATAAAATAGTTTAATTACATATTTAATGATAAAAAAATTTAAACTGATTTTTTTCAAAATATACTTTACAAATATTTTGTTAGAAAGATTCATTTCTATTTCAAATTAAAAGAATATATTTTATCCATTTTATTGTATTTGTTTTCTTTTGTTAGTGACGTGTATTTGTTAAATATGATATTTATTAAAAAATTATTTTGATACAAATTAAAAGTACAATGTATTATAGTTTCTCTTTAAAAAAACAAATTATATTTTAACAATATCTCAAAAAAAATTCTTCTCTACAATATAGGTCTAATCTAATTGGCTTCCATATAAATTTTAAATTCAAAAAATGAGTAAAATAGTATTTTTACATAATAATATTTTCAAAATAATATTTGTTACAAAATACAAAATTTAGAATAAAAATATATAAGCCACGTAAAATATAGCTAATATAGAATTACATAATATATATCACTAAATTACATTAACTTATTGGTAAATTTTGTTATGTAAACTAAAATATATTAATATAAAAATTAAAAAATCTGTATAGTTGTGCAGATTGAGATCTAGTTGATTTTAAAGGTTAAAAGTTTTGCATTAATAGTTTAGTTTACATGCAGCACGCGGTTGTGTTTGTTAATGGAGAACAATATTATGGAGCAAAAGCAAGCATAAACGTGTGGGCGCCACGTGTCACTGATGCTTATGAGTTTAGTTTATCTCAGATTTGGCTAATCTCTGGCTCATTTGGCCATGACTTAAATACCATTGAAGCTGGTTGGCAGGTATCACTTGGTTTAGTATATAAACATTATTTCTGATAAGAAAAATAATTATTGATTTACTAACCATTAGTTAGCTGATTGATATTTCATCACTAAAAGAATCAGCCTAAGTTTTTTCGGCAAAAGGGTCGTTGAGTGATAAGAATCAACCTAGGTATAAATTATATTTAGATTGTTTATATATATATATATTAAGTGGATACTTTTCAGATAAACTTAAAACTATCATCATGTTACACAATTCTATATTATAAATACGGACAGGATTTAATAGCGTTTTTTATGTGTTTGATATTTATTTTCTAAGTTCAAAAAGCATACAAATTAGCTCCCGAAACAATAAACTTTTAATTTTATAAAATTATATCAAAAATATTTTTCGCTAACATAAAAAAATAGAAAATATGTGTGTAATTTACTTTAATATATGCATTTAAATATTATTTAATACTTCTTACTTTAAAATAGAATATAAGTAGATTATAGTGCATTTGTATCTACAACTCCCCCCCCCCTCCCCACCCACTATTCTAGTATATAGTAAGTTGGAAATTAAAAATGAGGATAAATAGTGGGTCCAATTAATAATTAGGTTGGTGATTACTGATTACATAGCATTTGAAATCTCTTTCAGGTTAGTCCTGAGCTATACGGAGATAATTATCCAAGATTCTTCACATATTGGACGGTGAAGACGAGTTCTCTATTTTTATTTATTTATATATTTTCAATTATGGAAACGCAATTGAATTTAATATTTTGGAAAAGCAGACAGATGCATACCAAGCAACTGGATGCTACAATTTACTCTGCTCAGGGTTCGTACAAACCAACAATAAAATTGCAATTGGTGCAGCGATTTCCCCGAGGTCCTCTTACAATGGAAGACAGTTTGATCTTGGCTTAATGATTTGGAAGGTCAGTCCATTTATTTACTCACTTCTAAACATATTTTGTCATTTCAATTCATTTGATAAGGACAAAAAGTTCCTGAAAACTTACAGTTTGTTACAATATACTTAATTCCTAAAAACATGTTGTCTTATACATATTCTTTCCGTTTTAATATAATCCATGTTTTAGAGAAAATAATTTATTTACAAAAATACATATTTCATATTTTTAATGTATCATTTAATATTAAATTGTAAACTTCAAAACATTTATTAAAATCTTATTGGTTAAAAATTCTATATATTACAAAAATATTATAATAGTAATTTATAATTTTTTTAATATGTATAAAAAATACTAAAATATACATTATATTGAAATAGAGGGAGTAGTTGATATTGGTCAAACCAAATAGAATATTATTCTACTTAATTTTCTTTATTTTCAGATCAGATTTGATGAAAATTGTGGTAGAATCAAGTCATAGTTGTACGTGCATGTGATGTTTTTGAATTTACCAATAACCTTCGATCGACATTTAAATGTACCGGAATGTGTAGTTTAGCGCATTAACAGGTGTCGTGTTCTTCTTTTCTTTCTAGATATTATCAAGAAGTTGAAGTTGACGACCCACTATTACAATTTAATATGTTACCCACTATTACAATTTAAAATGTTTTCTGTAATTAATACTTCGTGTATGTTTGCTTCAACCTTAAGCCATTAATATATACATAAAAAAAGAGCACCAAGACCGACACACATTAAGTCAATAACGTCTAATACGCATACGTTTGCTAAAAATCTTAGTTTTAGACCGACACATCAAAAAATAAGCTTATAACATACGTGTATGTTTGCTTCAACCTTAAGCCATTAATATATACATAAAAAAACACCAAGACCGACACACATTAAGTCAATAACGCCTAATACGCATACGTTTGCTAAAAATCTTAGTTTTAGACCGACACATAAAAAAATAAGCTTATAACACAGCTGTTAATTTGAGCCCCTCCAACCATTCTTTTTAAAATACTTTTTCAGCTACTTTTCTTTATTTCATTACATGAACTTCTTTTAAACACATGACATATATATAGTATACATATGAACAGTATATAATAATTTGAGCCCCTCCAACCGTTCTTTCATTGTGTTTTAAGAAATACTAAAGGGTCCGCACAACCATGTATAGTTCATAAAAAAATTATGAATAGATAATAATATATTTACTGATAAAATCTCGAAAAATATTAACATATTAAAATATCATTTTAAACACAACATGAAAATATAAATTATCATTAACATATAACATTAAATGTATAAAATATAACATTAAATATAAATCATATATCGATTTACTTTTATAATAATATTAAAGTTTTATATTTATAAAGTGACAAATCTGTGTGGATCGAACTCTAGTATATAGTTTTTTCCTTAGATTTTAAGCATATATAGTGCTATCTAAATAAAATTTAATTTCTTAAACAAAAACATTTGTATTTCAAATAAAAAATACATATATAGGGTGATATTATAGTTAGATTATGTAAATTTGATAATTGTTACAAAGAAAATTCCTACTAAAAAATTACATATGAAATAAATCATGAATTATTTTAATATTTTTTGTATATTTGAAATATAATTTCAGTATTTGTTTTTAACGTAATCTATTTAAATTTTGTAAATAAATATTTTCAAAATTTCAACAGTTTATATTATTATTCTTATTAAAATATAATTAAAAGTTTTAGCTAATTTTAAATTCATTTAAAAATAAAATAATATTTTTAATGATATTTTATAATAATAAAATTTAAATTCATTGATTTAGAGAAATATAATTTAAAAGGATTATAAAAAGATTTGTTGCATTTATTTTATTTGTTTAAATAGAAAGATAAAGATATTCAAAGATGTTATCATTAAATTATGTAACATTTGATAATTTTAATAATCTTTCTAAAACAATAATCTATTTTTACAAAATGCACACATGAATCAAGGTTATAACTCTACTTTAATATATAAGATGTTTCATGTATTCTTTATTTCATTACATAAATCTACTTTTTAATACATGACATAGATATATTATAAATATGAACAGTATATTATACTAATCATGCCCTAGTGGACAGTGAATGGTCGCATATAGATGATATCAAGTCCACTTGCTCTATTTTCCCATAACAACTTTTCTTTGAACATTGCTCATGACAAAACTACGAGGCCAGACCAACCACGGCTAATGGACATTTTATATCCGTTTACTCGGCTATGATTTATATTATGTGCAACGAGCGATGTATTAATTTTCAAAAAATTCGAAAATTTTGTTTAGTAATTTTGTTTAGTGACGCTGCAATCATCAAATGATATTTTTGTGTTTTAGTTTCTCTAGTACAATATTAGAAATATTTATCAACAGATCACTTATCCTTCCATTTTTCAACTCAAACACAATTAACTATGAATTTTTTTAATATGTGATGGAAAAGATATGTACATTTTAGTGATACAAATAATCAAATCAATTTTCTTAAATCTTTTAACATATATCATAAAATAAAACAACATAAAATCCACTTGGTTAATATAGATTTCGTAGTATCAGTTTAAATAATATTGTACATTGTATTAATAAAATGAACATTAATAATTTAATTAGGTAATTATCTATTTTTAATATTTGTTTTTATTTAATTATAAATGTAATCAAGAAATTTAGAAAATATATATAATTATTGATACCGTATAACTATAACTGATCCAACACACTCAAAAGAAAATAAATTTCCAATCCATACACTAGCGTAAGATATATTTTTAAAAATACACTAACATAATATAAGGGAAAGCATTGAATTTTATTTGTTTTTTTAAATGTATACATAATTCGTAAATACATCACCCGTGTTGTGCACATGTCAAAACTCTAGTATTAACTTAATAAAAGAAATGAAAATCACCCCTTGAAATGCTTAACTTTTACAATGTGTGCCACGGTAGTTTCTTTGAAATTTGGATACAAGCAAATCTTTGGGAAACAATAAACAATGGAACCAACCTCGATTTTCATAAATCGGAGTAATAGAAAGAAAAAAGATAACATCATTTTTTTCCAAAAACATAAATATTCCATCCGTTTTTAATAGATGACATTCTAGAAATAGACACATAAATTAAAAAAAATAGTTAAATACTTACATTTTATAAACAAAAGTTCATTGACCATATACCTATTCATAATCTGAGCAATATTAAAATAGACTACATAATATCATTAGTCATATAACATCAATTGTTAACAATTTTACCTTAAAAATTAAAAACATCATCTTTGATTTTTTTTTTCTAAAACATCAAGTAACTAAAATGGGAAGTAAAAAGGCTCAGTTTGGTAAGATCAGTAAACTGAGGATATGAAATTGATACATAAACTTCATCGAATCTACTAAAAACCTATGGGCGAATTATAGTGATATCCCTTAGTATAAATAAAAATATACTTCTAAATTCGCAAAAATGTCACTTTGACATTGTAAATACACATTAAAAATGCTTGAAATTTATTTATATTTTTATTAGTTACATTTAATTAATCAATAGTATTTGAAATAAATACCTCTTTACAATATTAATGTATTTTAATTAATATTAAACTTAAAAACTCGTATTAGAATTGTAAAATAACACTCTTTGATTAAAAAAATAAAAAATGAACTCTTGGTGAAAAAGAGGGAAACCATATCTTTAAATGGTAACTCAACTAACGATGGTTAAGTAAGAAAATACTCATGAAGAAGGTTTTATACATTATTTGAAAACTAGACATGATACTGATTCGGTATAAGTAGTGCTTGATTGCTTGAACTGTTTAAAGAAGAAAATTAATATATAATCATATTTACATTAGAATTAAAAAATGAGTTATACATTTTTTTTTTTTTGGGTAGGGGGCAGGAGACATGAGTCTCCTACTTTTTATTCAAAAAATAAAAGAATTACAAGCAAATCCTCCGAAGTCTAGTGACCTCATGAACATCCTCCAAAAACAAAGAAACAACACACTCCGGAATAACCTCCAAAATATGCAAACCCAGTGGTAAAGAAAATGCATAGTTAGCTAATCCATCCGCTAGATGATTAGCTTCCTTATACACATGAGATATTTTGACTGACCAGTCTCTTGATATAAAGCCATAGCACAGACGTACTAGGAAGGACAAAGGATTAGAGTCTTGGATCCCTGTCTTGAAAAAACCCACCACGCTCTCAGAATCAACTTCCACTTCCAGTTTCCGAATACCACGGTTCCATGCTATACATAGTCCGTAATATACTCCCCATAGCTCCGCCAACGCAGCCGAACAGATACCAATATTGAGAGCAAAACCTTCCTGCCATGTTCCATGCTCATCTCTCACAACCCCACCCGCTGTAGCAGACCCAGGATTGCCTCTAGATGCTCCATCAGTGTTCAACTTAAACCAACCATCCACGGGTTTTAACCAAGCGATCTGTTTCTCCACACGTTCTCGGGTTGGCAATGCTATACTTAGATTTGCATTTGCACTCATCACTTCTTGCGCCTTATCCCTAAGGAACTGCACCCTATCTCGACATCTACCTTCATCACCAAAAACATAGCTACACCTCCATTTCCAGCACCACCACACCGTTAACGCAAAGAGTGTAGGCCATAGGTCTTGCCGTTTTCCTATCCCCCCTCCAAGGTTTTCATAGAGCCATTCCATGAGAGTCTGGTTTAGGAATTTCTGTTGTTTACTTTGAGGAACTAACCTCTTCCATAGTCCTAAAGATGCAGGACAATCACGGAGGACATGAAGAATGGTTTCATACCCCCCTTACACAGAGGACATACACCATTCACTCTAGTGTCTACGTTTCCGCTCCATATTTGTCATGATCGCTTGGTGCGTCACAAGCCACAAAAATACACGAACCCTTTCTGGAGCAATCACCCGCCACACCTGACGATAGAAGCCCTCCATGTTCGGTTTCATTTCAAGGTCTCTAGTTAAGAATGCATAGGCTGATGTCACCGTGAATGCCCCATCTTTACTTGCTCCCCACGACATTCTATCACATGCTCCAGTGAACTCATCAATTACTAACGAGGCCAGTCTGAGACGATTATCAACTGACATATATGGTTCAATCATCTGAATCAACCAACCATTACCGCTTTGCCAAAGATCTCGAGCTCTTACCCCCCAACAAAGCTTCGGGAATATCCACCATACTTAACTCAGCCTGTGGTTCTTGCAACAGCCACTTGTCTTTCCAAAACCTTACATGTCGTCCATCCCCCAGAACCCAAGACAAGTCCGGAACAACAACCTGTTGAAGAGCCAAAACTATGCTTCTCCAAGTTGGCGACCACGTTCCTTGAGCAACCAACCATGATAAATCGTCTACCTCCCCTACTCGAAATTTACTTCTCAGTATCTTAACCCATAAGCCATCATGTGTATTAAGCAACCTCCAACCCAACTTAGCTAGCAGCGCAATATTCATTTCTTTAGCTAACCTTATTCCAAGCCCCCCTTCTGTTTTGGGTTTGCAGATCTTTTCCCAAGAAACCAGATGTTGTTTCTTGTTTCCTTCACTACTACCCCAAATAAAAGATCGCGCAATCTTGTCCAACTGATCCAATGTAGATATCGGAAGAGCTATCGTACTCATAGTGTGTATGGGAATAGAGGAAAGCACTGATTTTGTAAGTGTAATCCTCCCAGCTAGGCTCAAGAACCTCCTCTTCCATCCAACAAGTTTAGATGAAACTCTCTCAATTACCTCCCCAAACGTCTCCTTATTAATCCTCTTCTGCAAAACAGGCATACCCAAATACTTACCCAATTCCTTCGTTCCTTTGATACCACTTTCTCTGCTTATTTGGTTTGCCAGATCTCTGTGTATGTTTTTAGAAAAGAAGATCAGAGACTTCTCCAAGCTCACTTTCTGTCCAGATGCTGCACAAAACCTCTCCAGGACTTTACGAATCACCTTGATCTGTGATACCGAGGCCTCTGCAAACAAGATCAGATCATCCGCAAAGCAAACATGTGAGAGAGACGGGCCACCTCGAGACAGCTTGATCGGTTTCCACTCCTTCTTAGCTACAGAGAACTCAATTTGATGGCATAATCTCTCCATACAAAGGACAAATAAGTACGGTGATAGAGGATCTCCTTGCCGAAGTCCTCGTTGAGGCTTAAACTCTTCTGTCTTCTCCCCATTCCACAGTAAACTCATCGCTGGGTTTGTAACGCATTGCATGATCCATTGGATCCATATCTCTGGCAACTGTACGGCTCTTAGAGTATCTTCCAAAAAGTCCCATCTGATTCTGTCATATGCTTTCTCCAGATCGAGCTTAAGAAGCATCCAGCCCCTGCGTCCTTGCTTTCTTCTCATCGAGTGGACTGCTTCCTGGACCACAATAATGTTGTAAGCGCTGAGTCTGCCTGGAATAAAGCTAGATTGCGCCGGGCCTATAAGTTTAGGCATCAGTTTCTTCAGTCTCATCACCATTGCTTTTGTGATTGTCTTAAATAAGACGTTACACAAACTAATGGGTCGGAACTGCATCATCCTCTCTGGTTTAAGCACTTTTGGAATTAGGACCAGCATCGCGTCGTTCATACCTGCTGTGAGCACTCCAGATTCAAAGAACTCAAGTCCACATCTAGTTACAGACTCTCCCACAACATCCCAGGAGTGTTGATAGAAGATAGGTTGGTAACCATCTGGTCCTGGGGCCTTAAATTTCCCCATAGATCGAGCTGAATTCTCTATATCAGCTGCAGAGAAAGGTTTGATCAAGATCTCTTTCTCCTCCCTTATAAACTCAGTAAAACCTTGTTGGGGAAGGTTCTCTGTGTCCAAATCAATGTCATCAGTCGAGTAAAGTCTCTTGTAATACGCAATTGCCATATTCTCTAACTCTTCCGGCTGATTAATCCACCGACCCTCGTCATCTTTCAACATTTCAATTTTATTTCTCTTCCTCCGCACGATTGTGCTAGTATGATAGTAGTTAGTATTTCTATCCCCAAGTACTATCCACTTTTCACGAGATTTCTGATACCAAAGAACCTCCTCCTGCTCAAGCACAATATCCAACTCTTTCTGGATATCTGTTTCTCGCAGCAATAAATCATCAGTTGGACTCCTCTCCAAGTTCTCTTGAACTCGCTTCAGATCTTCAAATAGTTTCTCCTTACGAAGACTCACATCTCCAAAAATCTGTTTATTCCATTTCTTCAACTTTACCTTCAATGCTTCAAGAGCATCAGGCGTTCGTAAGTCTCCATTCCATGATGCCGACAGAAGCTCTTTAAACCCTTCATGTTTTAGCCATGCTGCTTCAAACCTAAAAGGTCTTCTCCGCGGATTACTTCTCTGTTCAGGCTCTAGCTGTACATATAAAGGTCGATGATCTGATGCTAGAAACGGGAGATGAGTAACTAGTGCTTCTTGCCATCTGACTCTCATCTGAGCACTATATAAGACCCTATCCAATCGCTTTGTCACAAGATTATGAGTCTCCTTACCACGTCTCCATGTAAACGTGTCCCTCAGAATCCCATATCCACCAATGCTAGTTCATTTAACCACTGTCCAAAAGCTAGAGAATCTGGTGAAAGTCTACCATTCCCCCCTGACCTCTCATCCAACCTCAATATCGTATTAAAATCCCCACCAATCAAAATCTGCTCATCAATGTTCTCAATCACTCTCTTTAATTGACCCCACAATCCACTTCTACGACTAACTGTAGGGGCAGCATAGACCGCTATAAGATTGATTACCTCCATTCCAACCTCCGCACGAGCATGAATAAACTGCTCTGACGATTCCATAATCTGTACCTTCCCAACGTTACTCCTCCACAGAAGCCAAAGTCCACCACTTTGACCAACATCATCCACACAAAAAGATTTATCAAAACCTAAACTTCGACAAATCTTCATCGCTTTCTCTCCCCCCGCATGCGTCTCAAACAAAGCAAGAACATCTGTGTTAAACTTCTTCAAAATGTACCGAATCGAGCGTCTGAATTTGGGTTTATTCGCCCCCCGGCAATTCCAGAATATGCAATTCATCATCTTAATATTGATTAGGATCGATTGGATTACCGGGGACCCCCGTCATGCGAAATCCAAGCACCTGTCTTCCTCCTGCGAGCTCGACATCGATGTGCTCTGATTCTTCTCTTTATCTTCGATATTCGCCTCCATCGGATTCTCCAGGGGCTCATCTCGAAGCTGCAAAGATCTGGATGGAAAACCGATTCCCTCCACATTCTCCCTAAACACACCTCCAGCTCTCCCCGCCTCAACTTTCTCAACTCGCAGTCTTTTCCCAGATTCCGAAAGACTGATTTCCCCTTTAGTTGGGCCGAAAACCAATCCTCTTGTGGGCCGACCTACTTGCTTTTTGGGCTTTCCTCTTCCTCTTTCTACCATTCTCTTGTTCCCGGCCCATTTCTCTTTAAGTACTACTTGCGAAGAACTTACTTGATCTTTACTCCCGCCAAAGATCAGATATTCCTTCCGTTGCAAGGTTTCCTTATTTTTGTTTCTAGTAATATTCATATCTTGATTCTCATTATTCTCCTCCCCAGAAATAATATCCTCCCGTGATTCAATCCGCTCCGTATCCATCTCTAAGCTTCCATACTTGTTAGCCAATGCAATATTCCCGATCTCCTTTATTTGTGGAGGATCTTGGCTTTTCCGGTTTGCCTCTCCACTAGTTTCCCCGATCAACTGACCCACCGGTCTTGATACCATTTGTGTTCCTCTTCTCTGAGCCCTTGCCGGAGTATATCCATCTTCTTGCACAGACATATCTTGTCTAACACTCGGTTGAGAAGCCTTCTGTAACTCAAGATTCGCCAATTTCTCCGCAATCGTTTTAGGGCATCCATGAACTGAGTGTCCATAGATTCCACACTTCGAACAGATTTCCGCCAGACCCTCATAAGCTACAAAATATCTCTCTCCATTGATGAGAACCGTTCCTTTTAAAGGCCTTGCAAGATTCACTTCCACACAAACTCTAGCGAACCTTGCTCTTTTAAACTTTAATGTGGTTATGTCTACTCTAATTGGCTTCCCTAACCCCTTAGCTATCCCCATGAGAATCGATCGATGATAGAAATTCACTGGGATGTTTGACAATCTGATCCAGACCGGTGTCGTAACAATGTCATCTTTCAAGGGGTCAAACTCCGGTGACCAAACTCTCACCATGAGGTAACTACCGAATACCCTCCATGGACCTCCTGTCAACGCCGTTAAGTATTCATCCTCCCTTTCAAATCGAATCATGAAGAACTGTCGACGTAGATCCATTACGTGCATTGCTCCCTTTGGGTTCCAGAGCTCCCTTAGCCTCTTGCTCAAAACCGAGATCGCCACGTTCCTTCCCAAAACCCTAACAACCATGCACTGCTTCCACATCCCTTTCATTGCTTCCAGAACTTCAGACCCTATTGTAATGGATGGTTCACCATCTTCTCCATCCGGGAACTCCACTCGCAGCCTCTCAGTAACAAATCGGTCATCTATCAAACTCTCCGGCACTGGCATACCCCCTCCATTCGAGCCCGTTACCTTTGATGCATACGAAACCACCGCATCCGGCGGTTCCCCCGGTGGACGAGCTCTCTCCCCCACATCCATCATGGTCGCGTGCTCCAATTCCGATTCTCTCTCACCGCCGCCTCCCAAAACCCTAGAGTCGCCTCTCATGACCTAAGTGGGAACTCAGATTTTTTATACACTCTAAATGAGTTATACATATGATATGTTCTTTGTTCTCTTTTATCAACTAGAAAGATATACAATAAGTATAATCTAGCTATGTATATAGTAAATAAGTAAACTATGTAAACTTATTGAATATGGCAAAATGTGAATAGTATATCAGAGCCAAAAGTAGTCTTTTCTTACATTCTTTCTTAAGAGAACAAATTATATAGAAAACCAATAAATGGTGATAGTTAAACATTGATTATGAAATATTAAATATTAAATTATTTTTTTGTTTAATTATATGTTTATTTAAATTGGTTTTAAAATTGACTGGGTTATCAGTTTTTTTTTTCAAATCCGGATTTAAAACCAAACCGAACTTAACTTCTTCGATAAATCGGTCAGACCGGTTCGATCAGCCGGTCTAGTTTTAAAAACACTAATACTTAGAGCACCTTTAACCTTGTTTTTAATAGGTTTTTAAAGGGTGTGGGTTCCACAAAAAACTAAAACTCATTTCTTCCTCCTGTTCTGCAAGAGACGAGTTTGGCGAAGTTTTTGTACTGTTTGCGGGCTCCACTAACACTAACACTAACACTTAGTGACTCGCAATTGATTAGTTTTTATTTTATTTTATTTTAAATCAGACAAAAAAGAAAAAAAATTAAGAATCTCTAATGGACTCTTAGGGTTAAAAATGCTCTAACTCATCTATGCAAAGTTAGTCATGTTGGTTTTGAAGGATTAGATTGTTTGCTTGCTTTTTATCTTCAAGTCACAACCATTAACCTTTTACAAATCGGTTGCTAAGAGTAAACGCAATCCTTAAACAAAAACATGATGATAACATGTCAGATGTTGAGTTCACTAATTAAGAAATTATATATATATATATATATATATATATATATATATATATATATATATATATATATATATTCTTAAATTCTTAAATAGAGTGTAGCCAGGGTAGCTTTTACCCAAAAACATTTTGGATTTCATTGATTTTTATATTGTTCTCTCAATTATACTGTTCTTTTTTTTTTTAACTCCGGGACCTAAACGTGGGCACCCAATTTTGGTTAATTAAACATAATGTAGGATCCGAAACATGGGCATTGGTGGCTTGAATTAGGAAATGGACTTCTTGTGGGCTACTGGCCAGTCTTTTTATTCAGTCACTTGAGGAGTCATGCGAGTATGGTTCAATTTGGCGGCGAAGTTGTGAACAGCCGGTCAAGCGGCGGTCACACTGGAACACAGATGGGAAGTGGCCATTTCGCAAATGAAGGATTTGAGAAAGCTGCCTACTTCAGGAACTTACAAGTTGTAGACTGGGACAATAATCTCTTGCCTCTGAGCAATATCCATGTTTTGGCTGATCATCCAGCTTGTTATAACATCAGACAAGGCAAAAACAATGTATGGGGGACTTACTTTTACTACGGAGGACCTGGTCGGAACGCTCGATGTCCTTGACTAACCCCAAACAATGAATTGAAATATTTTGTGTGAATTAGATAATCCTGTTATTGTGTTACAAAAAAAAAAAAAAAAGAAGATAATCCTGTTATTAGATGTCTATTTTCTTCTTATTAGATTTTTTTTTTTTTTTTTGTTTCTTTTGTTCTCTTTTTTCTTCTAAGATTGTTTTCAGAAACACTGGCAGTATTTTTTATATGAAAACATATATATTTTCTATTTGGAGAATACTTTCAACATCAGTTTCACAATTTTCTATCAGGAGAGTTTTTTTTTAAAATACAGCACATATTTACTCTTATCTTTGAAACTATGTCAACAGGTAGGCATACCCTGATTAGTAATTCTAATATAGCATATTTATTGGAAAAAATATTATTTAAATCATCAACTTTCAAATTTGATTAAAATAAAACATCAATTTTTTCGTAACTCAAACACATTCAACTATAGCTGACAAGCAATTTTAATCACAAACTTTTGTCGACCATACCATTTTAGTCATATCGTTAGTCAATAATTATAGTTGACTAATGGTAGGCTGGCTTTTAAAGTTGCTGATATTTTTGGCACAAATATAAATCAACATTTTCTAAAATGGATATATGTTAAATATTGAAAAAATATTTTTAATAACTATACACTAATAAATAAAAATAATTCCAACAAAAATTATAGAGAAAACTCAATGTAAAATAATTAGTTAACATATCATTAATTGAGTATTTAGTGAAAAAATGATTATGAAGAATTTTTTTAGTTATTTATTAAGTTTTTTTAAATATTTATATAATCCTAAATAGATTACAATGCCAAATATGATTCAAAACATGATTTTGATTAAAAATTTATACCCAAACTTGAACCAAATGAAAAAATAACCTAAAAGCCTTGTGAAATTACAGCTAGTCCCTTGTAACAAAAAAAAAAAAACAGAAATCATTTTTACGACTATAACCCCAATAAGTCGTGTGAGTCGTCTAAGATGCTTGAAGTCGTCTTAACGACTTCCAAGTTAGTCGTCTGGTGTAGTTAATATTAAAAATAATTTATAAATTTAAAAAAGAAATTTGACAGGTGAAAAATTAAGATCATGTAATTATAAAAAATA
Source organism: Eruca vesicaria subsp. sativa (assembly GCA_932364175.1). NCBI lineage: Eukaryota > Viridiplantae > Streptophyta > Magnoliopsida > Brassicales > Brassicaceae > Eruca > Eruca vesicaria. The sequence goes on along the minus strand of CAKOAT010452931.1, from coordinate 406,350 downwards.
TTAAGTGATGTAAATCAAGATATAATAAAATTAAATAGTTTTCAACATAGATGAGTTAAAGTAGCTGATCATGATATTCTTTGGTTTTAGGGTTTGACAACATATGTTTGTAGTATTGTATGTATTCTTAGGGTTAGATTTGGGAAAGCTTGAATGTTTTTTCTGAAATATTAAAATTTTACTTCTATGTGTTTATTTATGTGTATAGTAAACACTTTTTAATTTTAATTTTATTTTATGAAGTGTTTATTTAGTTAATTAAGTTTAAAGGTTATGTTTAAGGTCTAGACGACTAATTGTAAGTCGTCTGGTGAATAATTTAAGTCTTGTGGATGACTTACAAGTAAGTCATCTATATCTTCTGGACGACTTCTGAATCGAAAATGTTTAATCTAATTAGATTTTTGTCTCCATATATAAAGAAAAATTTACACATTCTCTCCTCTTAAATAGCTGCAGCAAAAATATAATGTTCATCATTCTAAGACTCTCCAGCTTTTCTCTAATCTCTTTGAACTTATAAACACCAAATTTTATACCAATTTATTTTTTTTTCTCATGTCTTTCTCCTAATTTATCTTGTTTTTGTCTCATGTCTTTCTTACTAATTTATCTTTTTTTTTCCAGGTTTTTCATCACATGGTTCTCATCTTCCACTCATTTAAAGGTAGATCTATTAATTTTAGATATCTATTTTTTGTGTCCTATAAAGGTATATTTATATAATTTTCCACTCATTTTCTCTGTTTTTAAGCCATTTGAACGTTTTTAGATATGCAGGTTTTTCAGATCTGGACTTGGATACGCAAGTTTTTCAGATCTGGAAAATTTCTGGGAGGACTTACATGTTAGTCGTCTAAAATATAATAAGCTAGAAGACTTCCAGGAAGTCTTCCATACAACCTCTAGGAAGTCTTATGACGGAGTCTTCTGGCATGTCTCTCCCTTTCATAACAGATCTGAGTGTTTTGGTAAGTGTTTATGTCTGATTTTTCTTCATTTGGTAACTCTTGATGCATAAAGTTCTTATATTTTTCCCAACTAAAACTCTTCAAACTCACTCTAATCTTTTTGACTTGACAACACCAAATTTTATATGAATTTTTCAGTTTTGTCTCATGTCTTTCTCATTAATCTATCTTTTTTTGTAGGTTTTTCAGATTTGGGCTTGATATACATGTTTTTAAGATCTGTATCAAATATTGGAAGACTTATGGGAAGTCTTCTCGGAAGTTTTCTAAACTATAATGCGCTAGACGACATCCAGGAAGTCTTCTAGATGACTTCCACGAAATCTTCCTCCGGGAAGTCTTCCAGACGACTTCCAGGAAGTATTCCAGACGATTTCCTCCAGGAAGTCTTTCAGACGACTTCCTCCAAAAATTCTTCGAGAAGACTTCCAGGAAGTCTTCCAGACGACTAAAATATAATGATCTATAATAGTTTTGTTTGTGGTATGTATTGTGATTTGCATGTGTACTCATTTAATTATGATTTTTTTTTTGTAAAATCAGTAATAATATTTCCCAAAATGTAATATATGTTTTAACAATGTGTTTACACATTTACAAATCAATGAAATAATAAAATTCAATAGCCTGCTTCTCATCTTTGGATCTCTCATATGCAATAATAAACTCCAATGGCCTTCTTCCATGTTAATAAACAAGAATTTTGGTAGCCTCGTATTGATACATCATTTTAACCCTTCTTCCAACTTATAACAATATTCATCATTGGTGTCTATAACAATAATACTTAAGAGATGGAAACAAACAATAGTAACTAGTCAAAGCATATCACATTGTTTACAAGTTTGTATTGAAAAACTTAGTCAAATTTAATAAAACAAAGGAAGAAAACATATTTTGAAAATATGAGTTTTACATATCTTGAAGTTACTTAAAACTCTTAAAAATACAAGTTATTCAAAAACTAGTGTAGAAGACGTCCAAGAAAGTCTTCTCGGATCAGCTAGAAACTTTAATTAGCATGAATGTTGGTAACCTCATAAATATCACCAGTTAATTTATAAAATTCATTCAGTATCTCTAATATTGACTAATATACATGAATTAAAAAATGCTAAAAATTCTTTATAGGTTTAGAGAAAAATGAAATTTTATTTAACATTGACGTAGACGACTTCAACAGAGGTCATCTAGACAATTTCTAGGGAAGTCGTCCATTTAGGTTGTTTCGCAATTGATTTTTATCCGAGACGACTTACATGGAAGCCGTCCATCTTTGTTTGATAAAAAACTCTAGAATACTTACATGTAAGTCATCTGGGGGAAATGAGTAAGTTTTGCATTTGACAGGAATGTGTCAGAATTTTGACTTTTTCTGGACGACTTACTCGTCCAGTAAAAAAAAATAATATTTTATTTTTCTAGACGACTTACATATAAGTCGTCTCAGATTAGTTTTGCAATAGAAATATCAAACAAAATTTTTTTCTTGATGACTTACATGTAAGTCGTCCAAGATAAGCAAGGTTTGACCAAAATCTCAGAATAAAATCATGGAGGACTTACATGTAAGTTGTCGAACGGACGACTTCCGTGTAAGTCGTCTAGTAAAAACAAAAAATTTGCTTAATATTTCATTTTCAAAACTAATCTGAGACGACTTATATGTAAGACGTCTAAAACATAATAATATTTGAATTTTCTACTGGACGACGTCCAGAAAAAGTCAAATTTTTCACACATTCCGATCAAAAGAAAAAGTAACCCGTTTTTCTAGACGACTTACATGTAAGCCATCTCGAGTTTTGTTGTTATCGAACAAAGGTTGACGACTTACATGTAAGTCGTCTAAGATAAATGCAGAAAAACCCTTGTAACAAATTTATAGAATTTATATAGATTTGTTTGAAGATTGTTATTACAAATATAAATAATCATGAAGAATCTATTAACTGATAACACTTTTTGTTAAAGAAGCAAGAGTTGAATTAATATTTCACTAATAAATTTTTAAAAATATACTTAGAGAACATAATCCAAATAGGATTTTACAAATATTCAGAAAAATTAATTGTGAATATATTCATAATAATTTATAACTAAGATACTCAATTAATAATATGTTAACTAATTATTTTGACATTAAGTTCTGTTTATATTTTTGGTTGGAATTAGATTTTATTTATAATTTTATTTATTAGTGTTATCGTTATTAAAAATATTTTTTAATATTTAAATTTTTATCCAATATTTTATAAAATGTTGATTATATTGTGCAAAAAAAATCATCAATTTTAAAAGTAATTTTAGGCATAGCGTTAGTCAACTATAACTGTTGAATAACGATATGACTAAAATTTCATAGTCGACGAAAGTTTGTGATTAAAATGGTTTGTCAATAAAAATGGAGTGTTTTTTGGCTTACAAGAAAGTTTTTGATTTATTTCAACCAAATTTAAAATTAACTAGATTTTGACCCGCTCAACCGAGCGGGTGTTTAAATTCATATATATATATATATATAAATATCTATACATAAATATATATATATATATATATATATATACATATCTATACATATATATATATATATATATATATATATATATATATATATATATATATATATATATTTGTTTGCATCGTTATTGGTATATATTTTTAATAATATTCATATGTTTAAATGTTTTTATTTATTGTTTTTTTTCAACCAAATGTTGATTTATTTATGCTTATAAATTTTAGGTAATATATTGTTGTATATATATATATATAAATTTAAGATATGTTAATTTGTATACATGTACTATATAGTGTACTATGGTAACCCGTTTTGACAACATATTATATCATTTAATATAATTATAATATTTATGAAAAGAAAATATATTAATATATCATGTTAATATAATTGTAGCATATTTAACTCAATATAATAACTATTTTAATGTGATAGATTATAATTATAAAATAAATAAAAATATGATAAAATTTTATTTTTAATTTTATAAATGATGCTGAATATAGATATTAAGGTATAATAATATTTATATTATTAGTTATGAAATTAATGAATTTATTATATTTTTAAAATGAAAGATATCAAAAGATCTCAAAAGATATTATGATTAAAATAGTTACAAAGATTTTATATTATTAGTCTTAAAGAATTACATTTATAAATTTGAAAGGGAATTTCTAACTAAAACATCACACTTCTATTTTTAATAAACTAGATGAAAATATTTACATAAAAATTTAAAGGTTGAGATCTTGTTAAAAAAATTCAACAATTTTTTTTTTAATTTTAAAACAATATTATATTACTTTAATTTTAATATCCGATTTTAATAGTCTTATTAATAATCAATATGTTATATTAATTTATATGATTTGAATATCTGATATTCCTATTCTTGTTAATAATTAATATATCACCATTTTCATCTTCTCCAAATGCTTATTGTGTTGGGTTCAGAGAAAACAAAGAATAAAATTTACATAGATATTAATGTTCATGTTCAAGGCAAGCAATATAAAAGTTAATTTCTTTGTTTAACTTTCTTCTACATATAAAATAATCAATATTGGGGATATATATTAATCAGAGCAATATATGAATTCATGGACAAAAATAATGCCCAATGGTTGATGGATTGAGGAACATTATGGTATAAATATAGACAGAGCATTTCATGGAAGAAATATGTTAAAAGGCTAATAACCCAAGACACATCTATACATAAAAAATATCAAGAGACATGAATTGTGACTTAGAACAAGTGTATGAGAAAAAACTGAAATTATGAAATTCTTGTGAAAAATGATTATGGTGACGTTATATTGTGTAGAGTTAAACGATCATACATCTACTGAAATATGGAGATAATATGAAGTTTAAAGTAAATTTAATATTAAAATTAATGATAAAATGATTAAATGTGATGAATTTGTAACAAATAGTCCAAAATTAATTTTTAATTATATTATGATAATTTAAATTTTATGAAAGAAGAAGAGAAGATGGAATATATAGTTAAGTCTATTATATATACAAAATAGTTTATGTTTGGCAAAGACGGTGGTTAATTATAGACAAAACTGAATGAACCTTATTTATTATTATTAGTGACATATTAATAGTAAATACAATACTATTAATATGTCACCAATAATAATAAATAGGGTCTATCCAATTTTGTCTATAATTCACCATTTTCTCTGCTACACATAAAATATAATAGAGGTCATGATTTTTTTATGAGTGATTTTTTTATTTGAACCAATTTATAATATTTTATAAAGTTTTGTTATATTATCTTTATTTTTTGTTTGAAATAAAAAAACAAATTTAAAGAATATTCTAACAATATATTTTAAAATCTTCTTAGAATCTTTTTAAATTTTATTTCCAAATTAGCTAATTAAATATTAATTATCACTAAACGTAATTAGTAATTAAATTTTAATTTCGTTTTGATTATAAAGAAAAAGGAAATTATATAAATATTTTAATTATATTTACTAATAATAACAGTTTAAATTGATTAATTTTCAAAAATGCATTTTACGTTATACAAAAAGAATATTGATTTCATGATTTATTTATGTGTGATTTGTTTTTATTTATTTATTTATACCACTTATAAGTCATAGCTTTAAATATGTCTATCATATAACATTAAATTTTATGTCATTCAATTTTAACACAAACTAATAAAAACAAGAGAGAATTGCTAAAATCAACCTAAAAATTCAAATCAAATGCAAAAGTATACCCCACTTTCAATCAAATGCAAACCAACGTAAAGAGGTAGAGAAATGTCTATTTACCCTTATGACTAAAGAAAAAACCAGAATGCTATTTTACATTTCTATCCTTACGAAGTTTACATAAAATAAAGAAAAATCTAAATTTAATAAAGAGAAGTCTACAAGGTGTAGATTTCTCAAGAAGTCAATAGTATAGACTTATTATGAAGTCTACATTCTAATTTAATCTTATAATTTTATTTTAAAAATATAGAAAAATAAATTGTGTGAAATTTCTTTTAGATCATCATATAAGAATCAATATGAGGTATATAAATTAAAATTTGATATAATTAAACAATTTTAACGAATATATATTGATTAGGTAACTATGTGTTAGAAAATGTGTATGGTTTAGCAAAATATGTTCTAAAATATGATGTCTTTTAGGGTTAGATTCTTAGGGTTAGATTTTAGATTTAGGTTTCTTTTGTTATTATTGACTGAAATTTACATATTAATATTGAGTACTTTATATTTTGTATATATTAACATTTGATATAATAATTGAGACTTATTGATTACGAAAAAAATTTAAGGGGTTGGAATTTGTGGTTTAGGGAATGATATACTTACAATAATGTCGACTTATTGTAAGTAGACGTTCTTTGTAGTCTATTAAAATTGAAATCACTATTTCAAATTAACTCTAGTTCTTAACTTATAAAATGTGAAATAATATATTATAAAAATCAAAACAATAAGGGTCCCAAACAATAAAAAAATTAGAAATCATATATTAAAACTATTATTCAAACCATAAAACAGTAAAAAAAAACATACTACCAATTACATATTTATGAATAACAATTTCTAAATCATATTTATGATACAATAACTAAGATTTTTTTGGTTATCAATCAAACTTATAGGGTTTGAGTTTTGTGATTTAGGGTTTAGTAAATTTACAATAAATTTTACATCAGTGTAGAAATCTTTTTTAGACTACTTTAATTTTAAAATCATCAGTTTTAAATTAAATTGAGTTCTTTATGAATTAAATAAGAAATTATATAATATAATTATTAAAAATAAAGAAATAAATCAGATAAATTATATATTATAATTATTAAAATAATAAAAATAAAAAATAAAAATAAAATAGTCATAGTAGATTTCAAATATTCTACTAAGTAGACTTACAATAAAGTGTACTCCAAATTTTTAATTATAGTAGACTTCAAAAGAAGTCTATATTGTCGAAACTTTTAATCTAGTTACAATTTTTGTCTCTCTAAAATGGATGCACAAGTTTCTAAAAAAAATTCTCACTTCTCTCTAAAATCTCTCCATTCTCTCTAAAACTCTCTCATTGCTCATTCATTGAAGGTTATGAAAAGTGGTGTGTTGTAAAAAAAATTGCAAACACTTAAATACTACATATAAATTTGGCAAGGGTGGTCTTGTAATTATATGGAACTTTTGAGCTTTCAATTAGCCAAGAACAAGTAGGCCCCTCTCGCGCATTGCTGTCGATTAATGACAAAAGGGTGTTGTTGATCGACACCTAAATATCGACTCTGACTTCTTACTCTTCAGAAGCTACGATTTTCCTCATCATAAAGCCCCAAAATACTCCATTATCTTTATATTGCTTCAAAACATATCTGGACCTAAGAAGACTCTAAAATAGACTCTTTTTTTTTTGGTTGTAACACCCTCTAAAATAGACTCTAAACATGTATAATAGGTCTTAAAAAGCACATATAATATGGGTGAAAATGGTAAAATTCATAGTATATCAAATAGCCACTTGGGTTCCTTTCCTCAGACCCACCTAACTCCTCAATAATTTCTTTTAGTTTATCATCCTTCTTTTGTTTCTCTCGGATCCTTTGCACGAGGTTGACTTGATTTACAACTTAAACACCAATGGTTCACTGGTTTCTCCATCTAACACCGAAAGTTTTAACAAGTTTCAACTCATCTGTCAATGTCTAAATAGTTTTCCACTGTCACTTCTTTCCTTCGACTGCTTAGGGCATCTACTACCACATTGGCCTTTCCGGGATGGTATAGAATCTTCAAATCATAATCTGCGGCAAAATCCATCCACCTTCTTTGTCTCAAATTCATCTCGGGCTGAGTGAACAAGTGGTTAAGACTTTGACGGTCTGTAAATACTTCCACCATTTAACTGTATAAGTATGTATCCATATTTTTAAAGCAAAGACTAAAACTGCGAACTCGGGTCATGTGTAGGATAGTTGCCTTCATGTGGTCGTAACTGTCTTGAGTCATAGAAAATAACTTTTCCTCCTTGCATCAGTACACATCTTAAAACAATCTTTGATGCATATGAATACACCGTATATGATTGACATGGTTGTGGTGAAGGTAAGATTGGTGCACTAGTCAAAGCTCCTTTTAATTGGGTAAAGGCCTTTCTGCCTCTTCAGTCCTATTGGGGTCAAAATCAGTACGACGGAATCAATGATCAAAACTTTCCGCAAAAACAAAATACGTTTTATAAAATTTGAGAAGTTTTTTTCTAAAAATCTAAGGACTTTCCGAATAAAGGAAATCCGCGGAAAACTTGGAAATCATCATCTTGGAAGAACGAACGAAACAATCGCCGATTACGCGATTGCCCAAGTTAAACAAAAACCGCAAAAAACCGCATCTGCCGTAAAACGCAAGCAGGTTCGACCGAACCAAGTTCAACGTACGACGAGCCGAACCAGCCGGTTCAGCTCGCCGTACGGCGAACTGGTCACCTTAACGCAGCTCGCCGTACGGCGAGCTGAACCAATCCGGTTCGGCTCGCCGTACGAGCTGACCGTCCCGAGCCCCGATCTCCAACGTCCTCGAATAAGGCATACGTCCTTCCGCTCGATCATGCTCTGAACCATGGTTGAAACGTCTCTCGTTTCGTCTCGATCCGTCTTACCGTTAAAGTTTTACAATAAAAATCGTAAAAGTCTTCATTTCTCGTAAAGTTCGGGAAGATCGTATAAACGGCAACGATTAGACGGAACATCATGCATTGTCCAACTATATGATCAACTCGAGAAATCCTATAAAAATGACATTGTGTCAGGAAACGATCTCGTCTAAAATCGTAAAACGGCTCGGACAGCCCGAAAGCGCGATAAAAGTCCACTTACAACTTTAAACAAAATCCTGCCCAAAGATACAATGACAGTTTTAAGATTTACTCGTAGAAGGAAGATAAATGTCAAGTTTGAAGATAAATGTCAAGTTTGGAGATAAATAGAAGATTTCCGCACAGAAAAAGGAAAGATCGAGATAAATGGAAGATTCCCGATAAACTCGAATCTGGGCGAAAAAGAAGGACTAAACTGCCTAGAAAGGGAGTATATAAGCAAAAGGCAGAGAACAGAAGCAAAGGACGAGTTTTCAGAGCTTTCACCACCAAACTTAGCACTTAGGAATATTTTCGTTTTTGTTATCGAGCTGCGTCTCAACTAGGGTTTTAGTCTTAGATTGCTAGGGTTAGGAATCTCGCCGACGGCTCACGCAGCTAAGGCTACTCTTGTTGTACCACTATATGCGAATTCAGAATAAGATCCTTCTTGCTCTCAATCTCGTTTTCTTTTACATCTCTTTAACTTATTCATATCGTGTTCTTGATTGCTTGTGTGCGGTCCACAGATAGCCGGGTCCTCTGGGAAATTAGGGTTTACTCTAAATTCATTTATTTACGTAATTTTGACAGAGGTGAATTTTGGTTTCCACAGTTTGGCGCTAGAAGGAGGGGGGGGGGTCGGATCTATCTTACACTCAAGCCGCAGCACGCTTAATCGAGAAACAATGACTGGTGACAACCAAACTCGCGACGAAAGCGATAACGTTGACAAAACACCACCACCAGACGTGTCCGCGGCCAACTCTACTACTAACGCTAACGCCGAGACCATCGAAAAATGCTCTTTGACTCTAACAAAAAATTGGAGGAGCAAGAAAAGCTCATTGGTTCACTCGCAAAACAGGTAAAAACCCTAACTGAGAAAATCAGAGCGATTCACCCCCGCGGAACAACTAAGATCCGCGGAAGGAGGCTAAATTTCGCGACTCCTATGGATCGTCTTAGAACCGAGCAGGGTAACTTACCAGAGAAAGACTCCGAAAAAGATAACCCTGACGCGACGGTAAACGAATCAGACAAATCTCCCACTCACAAACAAGAGACCGAGGAAGACGGCGTCGAAAGGGTTAACCTGGAAACGAGCGACCAAGCTGACTCGTCGGACGAGGATGCGGACGTCCATCCTAGAAAAAGGAAAACTCGCAGCCCTCTGCCGGAGTCTTCTCCCAAGCGTTCTCTTACTGGAGACAAGGAGGAGCTCTATTTTGCGCAACGCGCAAAAACAGCCGATGAACGATCTCCAGTTACTCGCAGCAAACGCCGACGAGGTCGGAAAACTGCTAGTGACCTAACTGAGATCCATGATCTCCGCGACTACATTACTAAAACGGCCGCAGCGGTAAAAGCGGTGAAGTCTCAAATTCACCATGCTACCAGCGCCACACCTGAAATCGATCGGCTGCTATACGAATCTCGGAAAACGCCTTTTACGGCTCGCATCACCGAGGTCAAGCTACCCGATCCAGGAAAGTTCAAGGTCCCGACTTACGACGGGATAGCTGATTCCAAAGCGCACCTACAGGCCTTCCAGATTACCATGGGACGAGCCAAGCTCAAGGATCACGAAAAGAACGCGGGCTACTGCCATCTTTTCGTTGAAAACCTGGAAGGAGCAGCGCTCGAGTGGTTCGCCAAACTTAGGCAAAACTCAATCAGGAGTTTTTGCCAGCTTGCTTCCGAATTTCTGAAGCAGTACTTGACATTTATAAATCAGGAAACTTCTGACGCTGATCTCTGGAGTTTATCGCATAAGGAAGACGAATCCCTTCGCGACTTCATGAGCAGATTCAAACTCGTCATGGCTAGGGTTAGCGGAATAAGTGACAAAGCCTCCATCGACGCGCTCAGAAATCGCTCTGGTTCAAGTCAAAGTTTCGAAAGTGGATAACTCTCGAAAAATCACAGACGATCCAGGACGCGATCCACAAAGCTACCGATTACATAACTATTGAAGAGGAGACTAAAATATTGTCTGAAAAGCATAAGCCGGCGAAAGCGTCCGCAAAGGACATCGTGTCCGAGCAGAAGCTGAAAAAGAAAAAAACTCTTGTAACGACACATTCGATTATCACGAGGGGCAGGATCTCCAAGGGGCACACAACTACGCCATCAACTCCGGATCGGAACAAGGGCGAACTACGTGGAATACGTGGTCAAGGAATCCGAATTACGACGAGAATTCCTGCTGCGATCTCCACCAAACCCGTGGGCACTCTACCGTGAACTGCAAAGTTCTCGGCGCCAGACTTGCCGCAAAATTAATCGCGGGAGAACTCGCCGAGATATCCAGCGTCAAGGATCTCATCCAGGATTCAGATCGCCCTCTGAAAAATGACAGGAACTCGCGAGCGGAAACTCCGCCTCAAGGGAACCAGTCAGGCGAAAAACGCGGACGAAGACAAGATGAGAAAGGTAACGACGCTAACCGCCGAAAAATCAATATGATCCTCGGCGAATCGCAGCATTACAGCGACACCATCTCAGCTATCAAATCCTACCAACGAAAAGCCAAAACCGGCTCGAGTTGGAAGGTACCATCGGATAACACCCCAAAGGGGGTGATCTCTTTTGATGACGCAGAAACAGGCAGAATCGATCAACCACACGCCGATCCTCTCGTCATTGACTTAGTCATAAGCAACCTAGAAGTCGCTTGAATCCTGGTCGATACTGGAAGCACCGTCAACGTAATCTTCCGCAACACATTGGCACGCATGGGAATCGATTTATCGGAGGTCGAGCCGATACCAAAGCCGTTGACTCGTTTCTTCATCGAAACATCTATGACTCTAGGATCAATCTGACTACCGGTCACAGCCAAAGAAGTGACGAAAATTGTCAACTTCACAGTCGTTGATTCCCCAGCCATCTGCAACGTGATCATGGGAACGCCTTGGATAAACTCCATGAAGGCGGTTCTGTCGACATATCACTTAGGCATCAAGTTTCTGACCCCTACGAGAGTCGCGGAAATTTGGGGATGCCAGAGACAATCGCGATCTTGGTTTTAGCCTAACATAAGATAAGGCAATTGGCGGTCGCAATCGTGAAACCAAAACGGGCGAAGTTCACACCACCGCCCGTGGAGAACGACCCAAAACCAGCAATGGTCGAGAAGCAACAAGCTTCCGCACCCATTGCTTCTACCAAACCGGAGGAGACAAACCCGGACCAAGACGTCAATCCAGCGACTAAAGCGATCAAGGAGTCTGCGACACCCGAGTAAACATACTCGCATCAACAATCAGAACTACGAGATGGGTTGATTTCCGAAAGGAATACGTAGGCAGCTCGCCTAAAGACGAGTTCAGCTATCCCCCTTTCCAAACGGGGGGAGGGGGGGAGTGGGTGCGTATACGAGTATTCGTATACTCCCAAATTTTAAAACATTCGCTTTGTAATAGAAATTTTCGAAACTTTTTAATAAAGACAAAGTTAGAATATTATAAAATCTCTCTACTATCGAAAAGCGTAAAAAAAATTTCCAAACATCCGGAAATCACTTCCGCTGTAACAACTACTTAATCGTTTCAACAAAAACTTAAACACCAAATATTTTCAAAAAGAACCGGCGAGACGTCGCCTAAATTCTTAGAAAAATATTTCGCAAAAAAGAAAAAAGTTCGTCCGCGACTATAACATCACAAACGCTCGGCGACTGGCCCGGTCGAGCACGTTAGCCATCCTAAACAAATGCACTGACCCACTGGTCTGCATACATCTGATTAGGATAAAATAGCGCGCTATAAAAGAAATCCAAATTTTTGGTCAGCACTTCCGGGCAACTTAGAAATTGTTCCCCGGTGAGATGCTCGGTTCCAATCAGACGAATCGTATAAGCCGAGGACCTATTGTGGATTCTAAATCGGTATGGAATCAGGTTAAAATTGCAACAGGAAAAACGAAAGCCGACTAGTCATCGTTTAGCCTCAATCCGAGAGTAAACCTAGGTCTTTCCCTAAACCCAACACACTGGTCTCTAACGTCTCAAGGCATGAATCGAGATCCTAAAGGCATGTCTCTTCGCCCACATCTAAACACTCGCGAAAAACCGAAACACTCTGAGTAAACGAACCGGACGATCTATACTACGAGTTAGATACGAGACGACAACTCGTATTCTTCCCTCTACGTCTAAAACGAAACACAGATTTCAAACCTCGAAATTATTCTTAATATTATTCGTTCAAATACACGCCACCCAGCAGCAGAGATTCAAAAGCCACTAACAGCCAGTTCCGAAAAACACTACAGCAATATCATAAAACAAAGACATCATACATCAAAATCATGAAATCCGGACGCCGAGTTTTAGCCAACACCAGCATCAATCCACGGTTAATCAACCTCGCTGCTTGCATATGGAATCTCTGGTCCAACCTCTACCGAATCCGGCGACACAACAATAGGAGTCCATTGCTCCCACATTCGCACCCTAAGGTCAAAGAGTTCGGGCTGCATATCTCTCTTCCCATCTGATCGACCATGGATTTTACCCCTTTTTAGCCATGGTTTATAGCTGTTTTTATGTATATTTAATAAAAGAGTCTATTTAGAGTATTTACAGGTTCAAGTACGTTCTGGAGAAATATGGTGATTTTGGTGTCTTTTGGAGCCTTTAAGTGCAGAACTGCGCAGACGCTTCAGATGTTTAGATTTGGATGGAGACCTTCCTATGGTGCAATTTAGCTCATCTTTTTTCACAACATAGAGTTTTCAGATAGCTTTCTAATGCCACCAGTTTGAGGTCAATCCAACGGTTAGATCAGAAGTTATGCCCGTTTACTGAAGAGTGGTCAGTCTGCCTCGCGAGAGAAGGCTGTTGAGAGAGGAATGTATATCGATCGATGGGAGACACTTCATAACCGGCTGAAGCCCACAAGTTACCAAAATACCCTTGACGACTTGAAAACCCTATTTATGTTATTTCTAAGCCATTGTTGACGGCTACGCTATCTAAGCTTTTCTAAGTTCTTTTCTATTGTTTCTTTTTGTGAGGAAAGAAGGGAGGAACTCCTATCAGAGTCCTCCTGGAACTCCATTGGTTTTTATATTTATTGCAATTTCTTATCTATTCATCTATGATTTCTGTGACAATATTCATGTCTGAATAGATCTACCTGTTGGATTTAGGGTTCAGATAGGTTGTGGGATTAGCCCCAACTATAGATTGCTAAGTTGTGATATTCATTGTTAGGATGTTCTTAATGCTTGTTTCTAGAGTCATGAACTAGAACCATGAACTGGAATAGCTTAATTTATTAATCTTCATCCTGATATCATCCTGTACAAGCTAAGATCCTCTAGGGCTACGCGAGAGCCGGTCTATGATCTTTGTGGGGCACTATTTCAACTCGATCAGAGCTATATTGATCGATACTCCTATAGAGTAATCGATCGATATAGATGTCAACGTATTGATCGATATTGTCGGCATCAGATTCATGGACGAGTCTAGACTGTGAGAGCTGATAGATTCATCTAAGAGTTGAAGCTCTTTAATATCATGCATGCAACTTGTTAGGCATCTATAGCATTATAATCCTGATTACCTGAATAAATAACCCTAGATCTAGAAACCATCCTTCCATAAAAAAAATCCTTGCCAAGCTGAAAAATTACCTTGTTCATCTTGTTTACTAGTTTTCTAGTTTACTAATTTATTTACTGCATTAAAACCTATTAGCCTAGCTTAATCTTATAACTATTAGATCTATTAGGTTCCTTAGTTCCTTGTGGATTCGATCCCTAAGTACTACGATTGAACCTCTTATTTGAGAGAGTAATTCACTCCTTAGGGTTAAATATTTGAGTGATATCAAATTAGGCACCGTTGCCGGGGAGCTTTGATCGCCATTAGATCTTGTTTAGTTCGATTTATTCTAGGTTTTGTTACTGTTCTAAAATACTGATAATTTTTTTCTTCTTTTTCAGGTACATACATCTCAGTACCAGGAACAATGAAGAGAGGATTTCTAGTTCCTTCAAGGAAGGAGCCTGCTGGTTCACGCTTATCGATCGATACCCTCCAAGCAGAATCGATCGACAGGGTACACCAAACGTCGATCGATAAGGCACACTGTCAATCGATCGATAAGCTACAAGCAGCAATGATCGATAGAGCCAACCAACCTACAAACAACATTGTTTGGCCAAACACTGTTCATCCAGCTACTGTTCATCCGATATCGATCAACAGCATTCATCCGATGTCGATCGATACTGTTCACCACAAGTCGATCGACACACATAGTCGGAAATCGATCGACAAAACCTCGCTGGGAGCAGGTAAGTTTTCTGTTAACACATATGTTAATCAGGAAGTAGTCCACATTGAACCAGTAGGTAAAATAAGCAATGCAATTAGCCAAAATAAAAATAAACATGTGACCAAAATCCCTGTTACAATCCATTCCACCTTTAATAAAGGTGAAGAAATAAAATTGCCTTTGCAAAACTACAAAACCCATGTTCCCCTGAAATCGATCGACACGGCTCACACCGCGTCGACCGATACTGCCCACCCGAAATCGATCGACACGGCTCAGACTGTGTCGACCGATACTGCCCACCCGAATTTGATCAACACGGTACATCCCGTGTTGACTGATACTGTTATCCTGAAATCGATCAACACCGCCCATCCTGTGTTGACCGATACTGTTCTTCCAAGATTGACCGACACTGCTTGTGGAAAGGAAGAAAATTTTGACTCCAAGCTGAAACTTGAGTACATCCCTATTATAAGTCAGAGTCTCTTTCATGGTTATCATGACGAGCAACCAATAGTTCATACTGATATGTTTGAAGACCTAATCTGGTCTATCTTTGATGAAGCCACTGAAGACTACCACTTCTGAAAACTCTTTCCTTTCAGTCTTGCTGGAGAAGCAAGACGTTGGTTCAAAGAGTTGCAACCAGAGTCCCTCAAAACATGGATTGATATCGCGGAAGCCTTCTTCAACGAATTTCTCTATGACACTCCAGACAATCTAAAGATGAAGTCAACAACGAGATATGTGGTGGAGGATGATACTGGTGATATGACCTCTACGCCGGTTGACACCATAACTTCTACGTCGACCGATGCCACGATCTTTCTATCGAACGATATCTTTCACTCGTCATCGATCGATACCATGATTTCCTCATCGCTTGACACTGTTCACCAAGACACTGCTCTTCATGGTAATGTTCATCCGACGACCGACACCACTTGTGTGGAGGCAGGAAAGGTTGACGAGCTTATACGATAAGAAGGGTATCTGGCGAGACAAAGGAGGTCGTCCTTGCAACATTAAAGGACAATTGATTAATGGAGAAGAAGCAATAATTCCTGATGTGATTTCTTTTCCAGAAATGGATACCTTTGATCTAAGTAGCCAGTGGTATGATTGGGTAAGCGCAGACCCTTTCCAAGAATCTGAAACCATTAGCACCCACATCAACAAGTTAGACATTCAGGTTCAACTTGCAGATGAGGGTACGCAGAGGGGTGAACTGAACATAAAATATCTGGTCAACCATAGTTTGTTTGAGGAGGATGAACAAAATGAGTCTGGAGAACTGAGCATAGTAGAAGAAGCTGTTATTAAAGATCCGACCTCCACATCGATCGACACCAGTTCCTTAGCATCGATCGACAGTACGACTGCAGCATCGATCATCACCACCACCTCATCGATTGACACCAGCATCTCAGAATCGATCGATAAAGACTTTTGTCATCGATCGATACCACTTGAAATCCTTGAAAGTTCGAATTGTCCTCAGGACACTGCAGACTCGACACAGAATAGCACTTATGTATCAAGTTCTTCTTCTTCCCTGGATATAAACATAGAGAATGGAGAGGATCTTGGAGATTTAGATTCAAGTAAAGAAGTTACTATAGAAGACTTCATGGAGCTGAAGGAATGGCTTGAGGATATAGATCAGAATTTGGAGCAGAAGCTTGATGACAAACAATATGCTAAGAGGAAAGATGGAGAGACTTCATCAAAGGCTAGCATCGATCGACACCAACCTGATGAGATCGATCGATACCTCCCAGCATCATCGATATACATCCACCTTACGGCATCGATCGACAGTCGCCATACATCATCGATCTACATACATCTGACTGCATCAATCGACACCCACCTGAATGTATCGATCAACAACCATGGTTGGATGAACTGCCAGGATACATAGTCAAGCTGGAACCAGTTAAGGAGATAGTGTATAATTCTGAAGCCTCACACATTACTGTCCCTAAACATCAGAGACCACCTATTTGGACAGAAGAAGCTGATGGGTTTCACAAAAGAGTGAAAAGGATACATGATCCTGTTAAGATTATGGTTCCAAATGCGGTCTTTGAGGCTGAATCTCCTATCCCACCAGAAAAAAACTATGGAGTTAAGTTCCTATAGTGGAGTATTAGATGATCATCAGCATGTAAAAGTTTCACAGAGAGGGTTGAGATTTAGAGATGAAGTCGAAAAAGCCCCAGCAGACGAAACATCGATCGACACTGACCAGACACCATCGATCGACATGATCAATCCAGAATCGATCGACACTACCATTGGTACATCGATCGACACCAGACGTGAATCAGAGCAGAATGAGTACGAAGTGTGTGGAAATATTTTTAATGGAGATACCACCACGCATTCGAACAAGTCTGGGGGAAAGAAGAGGATGAATTGGAAGAAGAGAAAAATAATCAATGGAGGTTCTCAGTTATCATTGATTTTTCACTCCTCAGATGATGTCAGGAAATCCAAAGTGAGATTACACAAGTCTGTGGGAAAGAAGGGGAGAAATTGGAAGAAGCGGAAACGAACCGAAGGAGGTTCTCAATTACCATTAACTCCTTACTTTTCAGATAGTATCAGCAAATCCAGAGTGCGTAGCAAATGCTCCTCAGAACCATTTGCAAAACTTAAAGTATTCCTTGTTGCTGAGATTATAGAAAAAAGAGAGGAGTTTATGGAGGAGGATTTCACACAAGAATGATAAAGCTTCAGAGATTGGACAAAGAGACTTGTTTTGGAGCATGTCCTCATTCTCATCCGGACTAATTCAGATCCCCAAAGTCAAGCCAGATGACTATAACAAAGCGCTGAGTGGGAGGCAACCCACTATTAGGTAATCTCTTTTAATTTAGTTTAGATTATAACTGATCTTAGTTTTAATTTCTTGCAGATTAAAAAAAGGGGTGAATAGTAACAACGGCACTGTAGCAATCGAGCGACACTGTAGCAGAAAAATCGACTGATACTGTAGCAGTCACTGTAGTAGGATCACTGTTTATTCAAAAAAAAAATATTATTTGTTTTATTAGTTATCGATTACTAACCTTAAGAATATTAGTGTTTTAGTTTTTTAGGTAACAGGAACATATCCAAGAAAGATGAATTTAACTAAGAATGGACGAGTTCTGCACCAGCATCGACTGACACTTGATCATTGTCGCTCGACAGAGCATCAAAAGTATTGATCGCCACTTAACTGTGTTGATCGATACTCACATCAATGGCAGGTATACTCGTGCAACCTTGTTAAATATTTTCCTTATGATTTATTCTTCCACCAATCTTAAACTGTATAACACTAGTAATAGTGTTGTTTAAGTCTCGGGGGAGGTTCCACTAATATTGTGTGTTTAGTTAGATATTTAGAAATGCAGACCCGAGTAGATGATTACCATGATAATCGACCGACGAGAAACAGTCGATATCGATCGACAGTACATCACTTGCATCGACCGATGGTAACTCTTTTTCATCGTTTGATACTTAATCTGGCCAGGTATATCGTTCTTACTTGTTAAATTTCGTACTTCTGCTTTATGATTTTCACCTTATCACCGACTGTGGTACACTGGGGACAGTGTAATTTAAGTCTGAGGGGATTACTAACGTTTATCTACTTTATGAGTCTTATTTAAAATGCTTTCAAAAATTTTTTATTGAGTCAAGAAGGGGAAGATGATCTATTTCGATTTATTACTTGTCATCTAACCACTCTTTAGACCAGTCTTAGATTTACTGATTGCAGAAGTACTAGAGATACTAAAGTGGATCAACCTGTCAACTATGTTTGCACTTGCTGAGATTGTTTAAAGGAACCAAAGCTGACCTCCAACCTAATATTGACTTGATTTGCTTGTCTTGGGGCTTGGTAAACACTGGATCGGATTCCTCCTTCAGGTCTGAAAGGTAAAAGTCTTGGTGATTTTGGTTTCCTTCTCTCCTTCCTTTGGCATTCCCAAAAAGAGAAATATAAAAGATTGAGATGATTTCCTGAGAGGCAGAGGGAGAGGTACATTACCCACGACCCCACTATTCTAATTCAAAGGAATGATCACACATTGTGGAAGCGAGGGAGAGGTACATTACCCATGACCCCACTATTCGTCTACACTTTCTCAGAAAAGGCTACAAAAAGTAGAAAGATCAATAAGATGAACATTTGTTGTTCATTGGGATTGATATAAAAGAAAAAGAAAAATTTGGGATTCAGAAAAGGGAGATATAGGGAGAAAAGAAACCAGAATAAGACTGCCTATTTACTCAGCTATCTGTTGGGGCGAGAGTCCACGTGTCCTTTGATCGATATTCCCAGGGTAAAACCTGCACTTTTATTTTATGTAAGAAATGAGGTTAGTAGAGGGGATTGTCGGACATGATCTGTTGAGTTGTTGACTAGGTTAATTTGGTTGTTATACTAGGATATTGTATAATGTGCTTCAAAGGTTAGGATGTTTATGATTTGGTTTGCACTACTAGAGAGATGGTGACTGAGTTTTTAAAATCTTTTGAGTCCCTGCTGTTTTCAAACCTCTTTCAGAGAGACTGCCTGTCAGTTTTGCTTGAGGATAAGCAAAAGGTTAAGTCTGGGGGAGTTGATCGACCATGTATTTTACCCAATTTTAGCCATGGTTTATAGGTGTTTTTATGTATATTTACTACAATATAGAGTCTATTTAGAGTATTTACAGGTTCAAGTACGTTCTGGAAAAATATAGTGATTTTGGTGTCTTTTGGTGCCTTTAAGTGCAGAACTGCGCAGATGCGTCAGATGTTTAGATTTGGATGGAGAACTTCCCATGGTGAGATTTAGCTGATCTTTTGACACAAGATAGAGCTTTGAGATAGCTTTCCAATGCCACCGGTTTGAGGTCAATCCAACGGTTAGTTCAGACGTTATGCCCGTTTTACTGAAGAGTGGCCAGTCTGCCTCGCGAGAGAAGGCTGTTGAGAAGAGGAATGTATATCGATCGATGGGAGACACTTCATATCGATCGATATGAATGCCAGAACGTGGGCTGACTATATTTCAGAACCGACTGAAGCACCCAAGTTACCAAAATACCCTTGATGACTTGAAAACCCTGTTTATGTTATTTCTAAGCTATTGTTGATGGCTACGCTATCTAAGCTTTTCTAAGTTCTTTTCTATTTTTTCTTTTTTTGAGGAGAGAAGGGAGGAACTCCTATCAGAGTCTTCCTGGAACTCCATTGGTTTTTATATTTATTGCAGTTTCTTATCTATTCATCTATGATTTATGTGACAATATTCATGT
Organism: Eruca vesicaria subsp. sativa; assembly: GCA_932364175.1. Taxonomy (NCBI): domain Eukaryota; kingdom Viridiplantae; phylum Streptophyta; class Magnoliopsida; order Brassicales; family Brassicaceae; genus Eruca; species Eruca vesicaria. The sequence continues at coordinate 385,880 of CAKOAT010452931.1, read as the reverse complement.
CTGAATAGATCCACCTGTTGAATTTAGGGTTCAGATAGGTTGTGGGATTAGCCCCAACTATATAGATTGCTAAGTTGTGATATTCATTGTTAGGATGTTCTTAATGCTTGTTTCTAGAATCATGAACTGGAATAGCTTAATTTATTAATCTTCATCCTGATATCATCCTGTACAAGCTAAGATCCTCTAGGGCTACGCGAGAGCCGGTCTATGATCTTTGTGGGGAACTTTTTCAACTCGATCTGAGCTATATCGATCGATACTCCTATAGAGTAATCGATCGATATAGATGTCAACGTATCGATCGATATTGTCGGCATCATATTCATGGACGAGTATAGACTGCGAGAGCTGATAGATTCATCTAAGAGTTGAAGCTCTTTAATATCATGCATGCAACCTGTTAGGCATCTATAGCATTATAATCCTGATTACCTGAATAGAAACCCTAGATTTAGCAACCATCCTTCCATAAAACAAATCCTTTCAAAGCTGAACAATTACCTTGTTCATCTTGTTTACTGTTTTCTACTTTACTAATTTATTTATTGCATTAAAACCTATTAGCCTAACTTAATCTTATAACTATTAGATCTATTAGGTTCCTTAGCTCCTTGTGGATTCGATCCCTAACTACTACGATTGAACCTTTTATTTGAGAGAGTAATTCACTCCTTAGGGTTAAATATTTGAGTGATATCACCATCCAAACGCTCACTCTGCTCGGAAAACACTTTGGGATACAAGTAACCCTATATCTGAGTAAGGGACAACTTGTGAACAACACCATGACACTCAAGATAATCGCCATTCTCCCGTTGAGCAACCTCGACGTTCGAGTAGCTGGTCATAAATTGTTCACGACGAACCCTCGCTTCCTCAGAAACCTCTCTTTTGCCTGCACGGCGAGCACGACAAACTCTCTGATAAGAAAGCTCCTTAGCACGACGAGAGTTAGCCGCATATTCGCTCCTCACGTGAGCGACCTCCCTTTCAGCCCATTCTTCGGGAGGGTTGGCAGCGATTTCCTCCCGAAGACGAGCGACTTCTTTTTCTGCCATTGTGAGAACCGAAATTCACCTACTGTCAAAATTACGTAAATTTGGGAATTTAGAGTAAACCCTAACTTCCCAGAGGATCCGGCTATCTGCGGAACGGCACACAAGCAACCAAGAACGTGATTAATATGAATACGTTAGAGAGATGTAAAGAAAAACGAGATTGAGAGCAAAAGGATTCTTATTCCGAGTTCGCGTAAGAACGGTACAATAAGAGTAAGCCTTAGCTGCGTGAGCCGTCGGAGAGATTCCTAACCCTAGCAATCTAAGACTAAAAACCTAGTTGAGACGCAGCTCGATAACGAAAACGAAAATATTCCTAAATGCTAAGTTTGGTGGTGAAAGCTCTGAAAACTCGTCCCTCGCTTCTGTCCTTTGCCTTCTGCTTATATACTCCCTCTTTTAGGCGGTTTAATCCTTCCTTTTCACCCAGATTCGAGTTTATCGGGAATCTTCCATTTATCTCGATCTTTCCTTTTTCTGTGCGGAAATCTTCTATTTATCTTCAAACTTGACATTTATCTTCAAACTTGACATTTATCTTGTTTCTGCTAGTAAATCCTAAAACCGTCATTGTATCTTTGGGCTGGATTTCGTTTAAAGTCGCAAGTGGGTTTTTATCGAGCTTTTGGGCTACCCGAGCCGGTTTGCGATAAAAACCGTTTTATGATTTTAGACGAGATCGTTTCCTGATACGATGCCATTTTTATAAGATTTCTCGAGTTGATCATATAATTTGTACGATGTTTCGTTTAATCGTTGCCGTTTTATACCATCTTCCCAAACTTTATGAGAAAAGAAGATTTTTACGATTCTCATCATAAAACTTAAACGGTGAGACGGATCGAGACAAAACGAAGACGTTTCGACCATGGTTCAGAGCATGATTGAACCGAAGGACGTATGCCTTGAGTCGAGGACGTGGGAGATTGAGGCTTGGGATGCTCAGCTCGACGTACGGCGAACTGAACCTGGAACGGTCCAGCTCGCCGTACGACGAGCTGTCGGAAGATGGCCATCTCACCGTACGGCGAGCTGACTTGGTTGAACCATCTCGCCATATGGCGAGCCTGTCCGAGACCGACCAGTTTGCCGTACGGCGAGCTGAACCGGATGGTTCGGCTCGTCGTACGTTGAACTTGGTTCGGTCGAACCTGCTCGTGGTTTACGGTGGATGCGGTTTTTTGCGGTTTTTCGCTTAGCTTGGGCAATCGTGTAATCGGAAAGTATTCCGTTCGTCCTTCCGAGATTACGATTCTCAAGTTTTCTGCGGATTTTTTTTGTTAGGAAAATCCTTAGAATTTTATAAAACAACTTCTCGCGTTTTATAAAATGTGTTTTTATTTTTGCGGAAAGTTTTGGTCATTGATTCCGTCGTACCGATTTTGATCCCAACAGTTTGCCGCCCAGCTCGTAAGAATCATGGAGTTCTTGTGAGCGGGAAGTTTAGTGGATTTAGGCGTAATTTAATGGCCAAAAGTCCAAAGGTGAATAGTAAAACTTTCTCTTATAAGTATAAGGAGTAAAATTTCAAATTCTTTACTCACTTCCTTCCATAACTTATCTAAGATTCAAGAAATTTTCTCTCTTCCTTTCCCTTTGAATCTTATTCTCTAACTTTTTCCAAACATGTTTTCAAAAAGGAGAACTCGCTCCGAGACCAGTTCCAATCGTCGTAGTTCCGAAGGAACGAGCTCGCAGCCCCGAGTCGTAATTCCGAAGGAGGAACTTTCGTTTCCATTAGTTGACTCGAGAGACCATGAGGCGTATTGGGCGATTGGAGGCGAGTTGTTACCTGTTGGTGTCAAAAACCATAATCTCGAAATCAACTTCTACGATCATTTCTGTTAAAGATAAAATCATTACTTTCCGCAAAAAATTAAAATACGTTCTATAAAACTCGAGAAGTTGTTTTATAAAATTCTAATAAGTTTCCAAACAAAGGAAATCCGCGGAAAACTTTGAAATCATTATCTCGGAAGAACGAAACAAACGCCGATTACACGATCGTCCGAGTTAAGCACAAAACCGGAAAAAACCGCATCTGCCGTATACCGAGAGCTGGTTCGGCCGAACTAGCTTGCCGTACGGCGAGCTAAGTGGCCTTGATCTAGCTTGCCGTACGACGAGCTAAGTGGCCTCGAACTAGCTCGCCGTACGACGAGCTAGTCACGTCCCGCATAGCTCGCCGTACGGCGAGCTGAACCAGCCGGTTCAGCTTGCTGTACGGCGAGCTGAACCGGTCCGGTTTGCCTCGTCGTACGTCAAGCTGATTATCCCGAGCTTGATCTCCCACATCCTCAAATCAAGGCATACGTCCTTTGGCACGATCATGTTCTGAACCACGATCAAAATGTCTCTCGTTTCGTCTCGATCCGTTTTATCGTTAGAATTTTACGATAAAAACCGTAAAGTCTTGTTTTCTCAAAAGAACTCAAGGAAATCGTATAAAACAGCAACGGTTAAACAAAACACTGAACATTGCCTAAACTATACGATTTACTCGAGATATTTCGTGAGAAATCGTAAAAACGCGTTTTTAGTAAAACTTCGAGTGAATCGTAGAAAACGACAACGATTAACCGAAACATCGAACATAGCCAAATTTTACGATTAACTCGAGAAACTTATTTAGAAACGACATCGCATCAGGAAACAATCTCGTATAAAGTTGTAAAACATCTTTGTCGCAAAACGGTTCGGAAAGTCCTAAAACGCGATAAAAGCCTATCTCGCGACTTTAACGAAGTCTAACCCGAAGATGCGACGACGTTTTGACGATTTACTCGGAGAAATAAGATAAATGTCAAGTTTGAAGATAAATAGAATATTTCCGTGGAAAAAAAGGAAAGATAAAGATAAATGGAAGATTCTTGATAAACTCGAATCTGGACGAAACGGAAGGATTAAACTGCCTAGGAAGGGAGTATATAAGAAAGAGGCAGAGGACAGAAGCAGAGGAAGAAAATTAGACCTAGAGAGGCGGCTGTGAGCTTAGGCGAATTTAGGACTTCGGTTTTTAGACTAGCAAGTCGGATCCTTAGAACGTTTTGACGTCTAAGTTCCGCGATTCTCTTTCTAACTGCAGTCAATCTCTTATTCAATAAAAGCTCTTACGCAAATTCTTTATCTATACTTTGTTCGTCCTTCTTCTTATTCATCCGTATTCTGTTAACTTTGTTTGTTTTAGTGATTTCCGCAGAGATCCAGGACCTCGGGAGAATTAGGGTTTTCCCTAAGTTTCCATATTTGATGGAAAATTGACAGTGCGAATTTTGGTTCCCACAGTTTGGCGCTAGATGGAGGGTGGGGGGTCGGATTCTTTTACACCTAATCGCTGAAACGAACAGATATGCCTAACTTAAACGGCACCGTCATCTCGTTCAAGGAAAGATCCACGATCGATTCGATCAAACCTCTCAACGATCTTCTTGTCATCGAGCTGACGATCCAGAATATGGATGTCGCAAGGATATTAGTAGATACCGGAAGCTCGGCTGATATCATCTTTAAAAACACTCTCGAGAGAATGGAAATTGATTTGTCTGATATCGCAGAAAATGCAAGCCCGCTAGTAGGACTCTCGGGAGAAATCACTATGACTCTCGGCAAAATCGACCTTACGGTTCGCGCCGGAAGCATAGTAAAAATCGTCAAATTCCATGTCGTCGATTGACCCATGTCCTACAACACAGTCGTAGGAACACCGTAGTTAAACTCGATCCAAGCGGTTCCATCGACGTATCATATGTGTCTTATGTTTCCGACTCAGTGCGTAATCAAGACTATATGGGGAAATCGAAAAACCTCGAAGGTTTGCTATGCTGCAGATTTAAAATGGAAAAATCTGCCGATTTACGCTTCCTCCAAAAAGAAAAAGAAATCGTCTGCCCTCGACAACGCCCCAGAGCAAGATAAAATGAAAATCTTCTACTAGTTGCGAGCAGCCGAGGCATTGGAAGGAAAACGCGAGCCAACCTGCGAGCCTGTCATCTCAGTATGCATTGATGAAGCTTTCCCAGAACGCTGCGTCGAAATTGGTGCGTATCTGAGCGAGACCTTAAAGCCGAACTCTTGACATGTCTGAAACAAAACTTGAACACGTTCGCATGGACTGCGGAAGATATGCCAGGCATCGACATTAACATCACATGTCACAAACTTATTGTTGACCCAACATCCAAACCCGTCAAACAAAAAAGTCAGAACCTGGGGCCAGAACGCGCCGAAGTGGTCAACAACGAAGTTGACAGACTCCTCAAAGTCGGATCGATCACATAAGTTCGATGTCCTGACTTGCTCGCTAATCCTGTCGTTGTTAAGAAAAAGAACGGAAAGTGGCGAGTTTGCATCGAATTCTCTGATCTCAATAAAGCATGTCTTAAAGATAGTTATCCGCTGCCGTACATTGATCGCCTGGTCGAGGCAACCGCAGGGAACAAACTCTTATCTTTCATGGACGTTTTTTCCGGGTACAATCAGATCATGATGAACCTTGACGATCGGGAAAAAACCGCGTTCATAGCTGATCGCGGAACCTACTGCTATAAGGTAATGCCCTTCGGTCTTAAGAATGCTGGCGCGACTTATCAACGACTCGTCAATCGCATGTTCGCCGAACAACTCGGGAAAATGATGGAAGTGTACATCGACGATATGCTCGTGAAATCACTCGAAGAGCAAGATCATGTCGTGCACCTCCAAGAATGTTTCGAGAGACTCAACCTTCATAAGATGAAGTTGAATCCTGCGAAGTGTCGGTTCGCCGTTGCTTCGGGAGAATTCTTAGGGTATCTCGTCACTTACCGAGGGATCGAAGCCAACCCGAAACAAATCACGTCGTTGATAGAAATGGTATCCCCTAAGATGAAACGCGAAGTACAAAGATTGACTGGTAGGGTCACAGCACTTAACCGCTTTATCTCGCGGTCAACAGACAAAAATTTTGAGTGGTAAGAAGAATGCGAAAAACCTTTCCAACAGCTAAAGCATTACCTAGCTCCCCCACCAGTACTCGCAAAACCCGTAGAAGGAGAACCATTATTTCTATACATTGCGGTATCGACAACCGCCATGAGCGGCGTCTTCATACGAGAAGAACTCGGCGAGAAAAAACCGATCTTTTATGTAAGTAAGACGCTGCTGGACGCGGAAACACGATATCCGATGATAGAAAAACTGGCGCTAGCCGTAGTCATGTCGGCAAGGAAACTGAGACCGTACTTCCAGTCCCATACTATCGTTGTGCCCACTTCACACCCTCTCCGCACAATTCTACATAGCCCCAGCCAATCGGGAAGATTAGCAAAATGGGCAATCGAACTAAGCGAGTACGACATCGAATATCGCGCAAAGCCTTGTGCGAAATCGCAAGTGCTCGCAGATTTTCTAGTAGAACTCCCGACGGGGGCACACCAGACAAGGAGCCGAATTCAACTTGGATCCTATACGTCGACGGATCTTCGTCCAAACAAGGCTCCGGTATCGGTATCCGACTTGCATCCCCGACGAGAGAAATATTAGAGCAATCGTTTCGAATAATCTTCCACGCTTCAAACAACGAAGCAGAATATGAGGCTTTGGTCTCAGGATTGCGACTAGCTCACGGTCTTAAGATACATATTCTCCACGCTTACTTAGATTCCTAGTTAGTAGCTAGCCAATTCAGTGGAGAATACGAGGCAAGGGACGAAAGGATGGAAGCGAATCTAACCTTAGTCAAAGACCTAACCCAAACTTTTGGTCAGCACTTCCAGGCAACTTAGAATGGTTCCCGGTGAGATGCTCGATTCCAACCAAACGAATCGTATAAGCCAAGAATCTATCGTGGATTCTAAATCGGTATGGAATCAGGTTAAAATTGCAACAGGCAAAACGTAAGCCGACTTGTCATCTCATAGCCTCAATCCGAAAGTAAACCTAGGTCATGCCCTAAACCCAGCACACTGGTCTCTAACGTCTCAAGGCATTAATCGAGATCCTAAAGGCATGTCCCTTCGTCTACATCTAAACGCTCATTCGATTTACTAAGCATCCTAAAGAAGGCAAACAAATAAGGCAATCCACAAAGGAAAAGGAATGCGAGACGACAACTCGCGGACCTCCCTCAATATCATATCGAAACAAAAGGTTGAAACAAAAAACCGATTGTTCATTTATAAAAAAGTTTCCGAAGCAACAAGGGATTCAAAGCCGTAAAAGGCCAGTCCCGAACACACACAAAGGCCACTTTCGGCTAAACACATAAAGATTTTTTTTTTTTAAAAAAACTCTCATACGAGACTACAACCTCAGATACCCTCCGCACACGGAGTCTCATCCTCATCCATCGCATCACCGACTCCCGCAACAACACCTTCACATTCGTCAGCGATCTCTGGATCATTACTCTCATCTGCATCAGGCTGAGGAGCGCTTTCGGCAGCAAGAGTCGGGTCGGAGTCACTTCCCTCGACAGGAATATCCCCTTCGGTCGCACGGACCGCCGATCCTTCAAAGCTCTTCATCTTGCACTGAAGTCTGCGCAGCTCCAAAGCCTTGGATTTCTTCGCATCCTTCGCCTTGAGCAGAGAAATCGCGGTCTTTCCGAGATCGCGCTTCAAGTCGCTGATACTAGCCTCGAACCGAGACACCTCCGCGGAATGCACATCCTCTATCACCTTCAGTTTCCCTTCGAGGTTAGCTGACCTCTCCTCCGACTCGGCCAACTCCTTAGCTAAACGCTCAACTTCAGATCCGCACTCTTTGATCATTCCATTGATCAACGAAACAAACTGAAAAAGCCAAGACAGACGTCAGACACCAATAAAAAATAATAATCTTTTTAAGCATGTACTCGCGAATCTATACCTTGTCACGGTGTTGCGACATCAAACCCAAGCTTGGCGCCTTGCTCGACGAAGCTCCAGTCTCCAGACCCTTCGCGCCTCTATTTCTCTTGTGAGGATCAGGGTTCGTGCAAGGTCTATTACGACCTTTGGCTGGATCAGCCAGCGTTGCGCTAAGCGCCGGAAGTCCCAGAACAATCACCCTCTTGCCCGGAGGAGAAGGCTTCAAAGTCTAACCGGCTCGACCTCGGTAGGAGCCGCAACCGTTCCGATCTCGGCTGAAACCGCTACAGTTTTGACCTTGGCAAGGGGCAGAACAGCGGATGAACCCGACGGCTCAATGATGGCGCCCGTCGAAGGTTTCGCTATGGCACTCGCCGTTTCGTCTAGAATAGCCTTGACCTCTTCCGCCAGAACGGACAGGTTCACCAGGGCTGCACAAGTCGGCACCGTAGTTTCCGCAGCATCGCTGCGATCCATCTCCTCTTGGAACAAGAGGAACTTGGAGATACGAGCATCCTGCGAATGCGCCATAGGATTGTCACTAGCTGAGACCTCATGGTTTTGTTGATCACCTTGGAAAGAAGACATCTTGACAATTTTTCTAGAGAGAAGTTGGAGAGAAATTTGAGAGATGGAAGATATGTGAAGTAATGATCCAATACTTATAGAAAAGAATAGCTCATCTCTCGTAATGAGACGAATCGCAGCCGTGGATTCCGATTAAAACAACTCCAGTCACCCGAAAAAAACCTTTTCCGAAACTTGCGAGCTGGGGGGGCTAACTGTTGGTGTCAAAAACCGTAATCTCGAAATCAACGTCTACGATAATTTATGTTAAAGATAAAATCATTACATTCTGCGAAAATAAAAATACGTTTTATAAAACTCGAGAAGTCAAGTCGTTTTATAAAATTCTAATAAGTTTCCAAACAAAGGAAATCCGCAGAAAACTTGGAAATCGTTATCTCGGAAGAACGAAACAAACGCCGATTACATGATTGTCCGAGTTAAGCAGAAAACCGCGAAAACCGCATCCGCCGTAAACCGCGAGCTGGTTCGGCCGAACTAGCTCACCGTATGGCGAGCTAAGTGGCCTCGAGCTAGCTCGCCGTACGGCGAGCTAGATGCTCCTCGGATAGATCGCCGTATGGCGAGCTGAACTGGTCCGGTTCCGCTCGTCGTACGTCAAGCTGATTATCCCGAGTTTCGATCTCCCACATCCTTGATTCAAGGCATACGTCCTTTGGCACGATCATGTTCCGAACCACGATCAAAATGTCTCTCGTTTCGTGTCGATCCGTCCCATCGTTAGAGTTTTGACGATAAAACCATAAAGTCTTGTTTTCTCGAAAGAACTCAAGGAAATTGTATAAAATGGCAACGGTTAAACAAAACACCGAACATTTCCTAAACTATACGATTTACTCGATATTTTTCGTGAGAAATCGTAAAAAACGTGTTTTTAATAAAAGTTCGAGTGAATAGTAGAAAATGGCAACGATTAACCGAAACATCGAACATTGCCAAATTTTACGATTAACTCGAGAAACTTATTTAAAAACGGCATCACATCAGGAAACGATCTCGTATAAAGTCGTAAAACGGCTTTGTCGCAAAACGGTTCGGAAAGTCCTAAAATACGATAAAAGCTTATCTCACGACTTTAACGAAGTCTAACCCGAAGATGCGACGACATTTTGACGATTTACTCGCAGAAACAAGATAAATGTCAAGTTTAAAGATAAATAGAACATTTCCGGGGCAAAAAAGGAAAGATAAAGATAATTGGAAGATTCTCGATTAACTCGAATCTGGACGAAATGGAAGAATTAAACCGCCTAGGAAGGGAGTATATAAGCAAGAGGCAGAGCACAGAAGCAGAGGAAAAAAATTATACCTAGAGAGGCGGCTGTTAGCTTAGGCGAATTTAGGACTTAGGTGTTTAGACTAGCAAGTCGGATCCTTAGAACGTTTTGACATCTAAGTTCCGCGATTCTCTTTGTAACAGCAGTCAATCTCTTATTCAATAAAAATTCTTAAGCAAATTCTTTATCTATACTTTGTTTGTCGTTATTCATATTCATCTGTATTCTGTTAACTTTGTTCGTTTTAGTGATTTCCGCAGAGATCCAGGACCTCGGGAGAATTAGGGCTTTCCCTAAGTTTTTATATTTTGACGGAAAATTGACAGTGCGAATTTCGGTTCCACATTACCTACTAGACCTGGAACCTGGGTTCCACCTCCATTTGATGCCAACCATATTCCCGGATGTCCGAGTTTGGTTTGTCCCAATGGTCTTGAATCCATTCGAGAGTTTTGTTGAGTTCTAGAGGCGGTTGAGTTTCGCCTTCCTTTAGTCGGAGAAAGTGATAAACTTGCGCCTGACGGATTCTTTACGTGCTACAACATGTTTCTAATGCAATGTCATTAATGGTTTCCGATTCCGGAGATCATTGTTCGATATCTTCAACGACTTGGGTTATCGATCAGCCAACTGAACCCACACAGCTTGCAACAACTCGTTGGTCTTTTGACGTTGAGTTACGAGCGGGGGATAACCCTTAGCGTTGATCATCTTGAGGGTTTATTGAAACCCGAGGAGACGACCAAAAGGATTAACCTATTGCCTCACAATGAAATAGGCACTGGTTGCATGTCGAACTACCCTTCTTGGAAGAAAAACTTCTTCTATGTTCGTATTGACAGTGCATCAGTAGAAGGGGACTACATTCCCTTCTTTGTGACCACATGGGGTCGGAAAGGTATGTGATCCGAGCGCATACGATATTTATTTTTTTTTACTCATTTTCTTTTGCTTTCCACAGAGACCAACCCTCTGCCTCCGTTTCCAGAGGATCTTCCGACCGTTACCACTTCGCTTCAAAACGGGGAAAGTAGCTGGAACAGTTTTTCTCCGCAGCATGTACGTCATGCATTTGCCCTTTTTCAATCCGGCTCTTTGGAGACTCTCTGATTTTCGAAGAGGATCCGTGTATAGGAGAATTCGTTCCACACACGTTTCCAACGAGGAGGAACAAGTCAAGATCTTGAAAGGATAAGAACGTGGTCGTTAATGATGACGCATCCGTCTGTGCCACTTTTCCAGAAAACATACTCAAGGATTTCCTTGACAGTCATGTGAACGAGGGCGTTTGGGCACATGCTGGCGGATCATCGACTTCTAATTTTTCGGATGGCGATTCTGGCTATATTCCGGAGTTTGCCAAACCATCCGAGCAGGCTAATGAGGTCTGTTTTATTTGATGACTTATGATCGCATAGTTTCGCTTATCCTTTTGTCTTTGTTTTTGTAGGGCCTTCTGATTATGAGCCGAGCCCTGAATGATCGCATCACAAAAGCCTACCTTGCCGAGTTTTGCTCGGACATGGCAGAAAAAGAAGTTGCTCATCTTCGGGCAGAAATCGATGCCAACCCTCCCGAAGAATGGCTGAAAGGGAGGTAGCTCGCGTGAGGAGCGAATATGCGGCTAACTGTTGTCGTGCTAAGGAGCTTTGTGATCAGAGAGTTCGTCGCGCTCGCCATGCAGGCAAAAGAGAGGTTGCTGAGGAAGTGAGGGTTCGTCGTGAGCGTTTTGCGACCAGCTATTCGAACGTCAAGGTTGCTCAACGGGCAAATAGAGATTATCTCGAGTGTCGCAGAGTCGTTCATGGGTTGTCCCTTACTCAGAATGAGGGTTACTCGTATCCCAAAGTGTTTTCCGAGCAGAGGGAGCGTTTGGATGGGAAGAGAGATATGCAGCCCGAACTCTTCGACCTTAGGGCGCAAATGTGGGAGCAATGGACTCCTATTGTTGTGTCACCGGATTCAGTTGAGGTCGGACCAGAGATTCCAGATGCGAGCGGCGAGGTTGATCAACCGTGGGTTGATGTTGGTATTGGCCAAAACTCGACATCCGGATTTCATGATTTTGATGTATGAGGTTCTTGTTTTATGAAATTGTTGTAACGTTTTCCGGGACTGGCCGTTAGTGGCTTTTGAATCCCTTCCGCTGGGAGGCGTGTATTTGAACGAATAGTATTAAGAATATTTTCTAATTTTGAAATCTGCGTTTCGCTTTAGATGTAGAGGGAAGACTACGAGTTGTCATCTCGTATCTAATTCTTGGTGTAGATCGTCCAGTTTGTTTACTCGGAATGTTTCGATTTTTCGCTAGTGTTTAGGTGTGGGCAAAGATACATGCCTTTAGGATCTCGATTCATGCCTTGAGACGTTAGAGACCAATGTGCTGGGTTTAGGGCAAGACCTAGGTTTACTCTCGGATTGAGAATATGCGATGACTAGTCGGCTTTGGTTTTGCCTGTTGCGATTTTAACCTGATTCCATACCGATTTAGAATCCGCCATAGGTTCTCGGTTTATACGATTCGTTTGGTTGGAACCGAGAATCTGTCCGGGAACAATTTTTAAGTTGCCCGGAAGTGCTGACCAAAAATTTGGATTTCTTTTATATCGCACTATTTTATCCTTGTCGGATGTATGCGGACCAGTGGGTCGGTGCGTTTGTTTAGGACGGCTAGCGTGCTCGACGGGGCCAGTCGCCAAGCATTTGTGATTTTATAGTCGCGGGACGGACTTTTTTTTTGCGAAATATTTTTCTAAGACTTTAGCGATATCTCGCCGGTTCTTTTCGAAAATATTTGGTGTATAAGTTTTTGTTGAAATGATTAAGTAATTGATACTGCGGAAGTGATTTCCAGATGTTTGGAATTTGTTTTTACGCTTTTCGATAGTTGAGAGATTTTATGATATTATGACTTTGTCTATATTAAAAAGTTTCGAAAATTTCGATTACTAAAGCGAATGTTTTAAAATTTGGGAGTATACAAATACTCGTATACGCACCCACTCCCCCCCATTTTGGAAAGGGGGATAGCTGAACTCGTCTTTAGGCGAGCTGCCTACGTATTCCTTTTGGAAATCAAGCCATCTCGTAGTTCTGATTGTTTGTGCGAGTATGTTTACTCGGCTGTCGCAAACTCCTTGATCACTTTTGTCGCTGGATCGACGTCTTGGTCCGGGTTTGTCTCCTCCGGTTGGGTAGAAGCGATGGGTGCGGAAGATTGTTGCTTCTTGGCCGTTGCAGGTTTTGGGTCGTTCTCCATGGGCGGTGGTGTAAACTTCGCCCGTTTCAGTTTCACGATTGCGACCGCAAATTGCGTTAGCTTATGTTTGGCTAAAAAGCAAGATCGCGATTGTCTCTGGCATCCCCAAATTGCCGCGACTCCCGTAGGGGTCGGAAACTTGATGCGTAAGTGATATGTCGACAGAACCGCCTTCATGGAGTTTATCCAAGGTGTGCCCATGATCACGTTGTAGATGGCTGGGGAATCGACGACTGCGAAGTTGACCGGTAGTCGGATTGATCCTAGAGACATAGATGTTTTGCCGGAGAAACTAGTCAACGGCTTTGGTATCGGCTCGACCTCCGATAAATCGATTCCCATGCGTTCCAACGTGTTGCGGAAGATTACGTTGATGGTGCTTCCAGTATCGACCAAGATTCGAGCGACTTCCAGGTTGCTTATGAATAAGTCAATGACGAGAGGATCGGCGTGTTGTTGATCGATTCCGCCGGTTTCTGTGTCATCGAAAGAGATCACCCCCTTTGGGGTGTTATCTGATGGCACCTTCCAACTCGAGCTGGTTTCGGCTTTTCGTTGGTAGGATTTGATAGATGAGAAGGTGTCGCTGTAATACTGCGATTCGCCGATGATCATATTGATCTTCCGGCGGTTAGCATCGTTACCTTTTTCATCTTGTCTTCGTCCGCGTTTTTCGCCTGACTGGTTCTCTTGAGGCGGAGTTTCCGCTCGCAAGTTCCCGTCGTTTTTCGGAGGGCGATCTGAATCGCGGATGAGATCCTTGACGCTGGATATCTCGGAGAGTTCTGCCGCGATAAATTTTGCGGCAAGTCTGGCGCCAAGAACTTTGCAGTTCACGGTAGAATGACCATGGGTTTGATGGAGATCGCAGAAGGAATTCTCGTCGTAATTCAGATTCCTTGACCACGTGTTCCCCGTAGTTCGCCCTTGTTCCGATCCGGAGTTGATGGCGTAGTTGTGAGCCGCTTGGAGATCCTGCCCCTCGTGATGGACGAATTTGTTGTTACAAGAGTTTTTCTTTTTCAGTTTCTGCTCGGACACGTTGTCCTTTGCGGATGCTTTCGTCGGCTTATGCTTTTCAGATATGATTTTAGTCTCCTCTTCGATGGTTATGTAATCTGTAGCTTTGTGGAGTGCATCCAGGATCGTCCGCGGTTTTTCGAGAGTTATCCACTTTCGAAACTTCGACTTGAACCAGAGCGATTTTCTGAGTGCGTCGATGGCGGCTTTGTCGCTTATTCTGCTAACCCTAGCCATGACGAGTTTTAATCTACTCATGAAGTCGCAAAGGGATTCATCTTCCTTCTGCGATAAACTTCGGAGATCGGCGTCAGAAGTTTCCCAATTTATAAACATCGAGTACTGTTCAGGAACTTGGAAGCAAGCTGGCGGAAACTCCCGATTGAGTTTCGCCTAAGTTTGGCGAACAGCTCGTGTGCTGCTCCTTCTAGGTTTTCGATAAAAAGACAGCAGTAACCTGCGTCCTTTTCGTGATCCTTGAGCTTGGTTCGTCCCATTGTACTGGAAGGTCTGCAGGTGCGCTTTGGAATGAGCCGTCCCGTTGTAAGTCGGCATCTTGAGATTTCCTGGATCGGGTAGCTTGACCTCGGTGATGTGAGCCGTAAAAGGCATTTTCCGAGATTCGTATAGTAGCCGATCGATTTCTGGTGCGGCATTGGTAGCATGGTGAATTTGAGACTTTACCGCATTTACCACTGTGGCCGTTTTAGTAATGTAGTCGCAGAGATCACGGATCTCAGTTAGGTCACCAGAAGTTTTCTGACCTCCTCGGTGTTTGCTGCGAGTAACTGGAGATCGTTCCTCGGCTGTTTTTGCGCGTCGCGCAAAATAGAGCTCCTCCTCATCTCCAGTAAGAGAACGCTCGGGAGAAGATTCCGGAAGAGGACTGCGAGTTTTCATTCTCCTAGGATGGACGTCCGTGTCCTCGTCGGACTAGTCGGCTTGGTCGCTCGTTTCCAAGTTAACCCTTTTGAGGCCGTCTTCCTCGGTCTCCTGTCTGTGAGTGAGAGATTTGTCCGATTCGCTTAGCGTCGCGTCGGGATTATTTTTTTCGGAGTCTTTCTCCGGTAAGTTAACCTGCTCGGTTCTTAGACGATCCATAGGAGTCGCGAAATCAAGCCTCCTTCCGCTTAGTAGTTCTGCGGGGGCGAATCGGTATGGTTTTCGCAGTTAGGGTTACAACCTGTTTTGCGAGTGAACCAATGAGCTTTTCTTGATCCTCCGATTTTTTGTTAAAGTTGGAGAGCATATTTTCGATGGTCTCGGCATTAGCGTTATTGGTAGCGTTGGCTGCAGACACATCTGGTGGTGGTCTTTTGTCAACGTTATCACTTTCCTCGCGAGTTTAGTTGTCACCAGTCATCGTTTCTCGATTGAGCGTGGTGCGGCTTGAGTGTAAGATATATCCGACCCCCTCCTTCTAGCGCCAAACTGTAAGAACCGAAATTCACCTACTATCAAAATTATGTAAATTTGAGAATTTAGAGTAAACCCTAACTTCCCAGAGGACCCGGCTATCTGCGGAACCGCACACAAGCAACCAAGAACATTATTAATATGAATAAGTTAGAGAGATGTAAAGAAAAACGAGATTGAGAGAAAAAGGATTCTTATTCCGAGTTCGCGTAAGAACGGTACAACAAGAGTAAGCCTTAGCTGCGTGAGCCGTCAGAAGATTCCTAACCCTAGCAATCTAAGACTAAAACATAGTTGAGACGCAGCTCGATAACGAAAACAAAAATATTCCTAAGTGCTAAGTTTGGTGGTGAAAGCTCTGAAAACTCGTTCCTCGCTTCTGTCTTCTGCCTTCTACTTATATACTCCCTCCTTTAGGCGGTTTAATCCTTCCTTTTTGCCCAGATTTGAGTTTATCGGGAATCTTCCAGTTAAACGGTGAGACGGATCGAGACGAAACGAAGATGTTTTGACCATGGTTTAGAGCATGATCGAACCGAAGAACGTATGCCTTGAGTCGAGGACGTGGGAGATCAAGGCTCGGGATGGTCAGCTCGATGTACGGCGAACTGGTTTGTGGCCACCAGCTTGCCGTACGGCGAGCTGGTTTGTGGCCACTAGCTCGCCATACGGCGAGCTGGTCCGAGACCGACCAGTTCGCCGTACGGCGAGCTGAACTGGCTGGTTCGGCTTGTCGTACGTTGAACTTGGTCGGTCGAACCTGCTCGCGGTTTACAGCGGATACGGTTTTTTGCGGTTTTTCGCTTAACTTGGGCGATTGTGTAATCGGCAAGTGTTCCGTTCGTCCTTCCGAGATTACGATTCTCAAGTTTTCTGCGGATTTCCTTTGTTTGGAAAATCCTTAGAATTTTATAAGACAACTTCTCGCGTTTTATAAAATGTGTTTTTATTTTTGCGGAAAGTTTTGGTTATTGCTTCCATCGTACCGATTTTGACCCCAACAGCCATGTCCGCTCGAAACTCGGAAAGACGGGCTTTGGTACTGCGATCATTCAAGGCTCGGCTCATGATCAGAAGGCCCTACGAAAAGAAGACGAAAGGATAAGCGAAACTATTAGATCATAAGTCATTCGAAATAAAACAGACCTCATTAGCCTGCTCAGATGCTTTGACAAACTCCGGAATATAGCCAGGATCGTCATCCGAAAAATTAGAAGTCGATTATCCGCCAGCATGTGCCCAAACGCCTTCGTTCACCTGACTGTCAAGGAATTCCTTGAGTATATTTTCAGGAGAAGCGGCATGGACGGATGTGTCATCATCAACGATCATGTTTTTATCCTTTCGGGATCTCGACTTGTTCCTCCTCGTTGGGGACGTGTATGGAACGAATTCTCCTATACACGGATCCTCTTCGAAAGCCGGAGAGTCTACAAAGAGCCGATATTGAAAAAGGGCAACTGCACGACGTACACGCTGCGGAGAAAAACAGTTCCAGATACTTTCCCTGTTTTGAAGCGAAGTAGTAACGGTCGAAAGATCCGCTGGAAATGGAGGCAGAGGATTGGTCTCTGCGGAAAACAAAAGAAAATGAGTAAAAAAAAATGACAAAGGATTTTCTAAAAAAAAATTGTACGCACTCGGATCACATACCTTTCCGACCTCATGTGGTCAGGAAGAAGGGAATGCAGTCCCCTTCTACTGATGCACTGTCAATACGAACATAGAAGAAGTTTTTCTTCCAAGAAGGGTAGTTCGACATGCAACCAGTGACTATTTCATTACGAGGCAATAGGTTAAGCCTTTGTGTCGTCTCCTCGGGTTTCAGTAAAACCTCAAGATGATCAACGCTAAGGGTTATTCCCCGCTCGTAACTCAATGTCAAGAGACCAACGAGTTGTTGCAAGCTGCGTGGATTCAGTTGGCTGATCGATAACCCAAGTCGGTGAAGATATCGAACAATGATGTCCGGAATCGGAAACCATAAATGACATTGCATTGGAAACATGTCATAGCACGTAAAGAAACCGCCAGGCACAACCTTATCACTCTCTCTGATTAGAGGAAGGCGAAACTCAACCGCCTCTGGAACTCGGCAAAACTCGCGAATGGATTCAAGACCATTGGGAAAAACCGAACTCGGACATCCAGGAGTATGGTTGGCATCGAACGGAGGTGGAATCCAGGTTGCGGGTCTAGTAAGTCTCGACGCACCTCCAATCGCCCAGTACGGCTCATGGTCTCTCGAGTCAACTAATGGAAACGAGAGTTCCTCCTTCGGAATTATGACTCGAGGCTGCGAGGTTGCTCCTTCGGAACTACGACGGTCAGAACTGGTCTCGGAGCGAGTTCTCCTTTTTGAAAACCTGTATAGGAAAAGTGAGAGAAAGAGATTCAAAGGGAAAGGAAGAGAGAAAACTTCTTGAAGCTTAGATAAGTTATGGAAGTGAGTAAAAAATTTGAAAATTTGCTCCATATACTTATAAGAGAAAGTTTTACTATTCACCTTTGGACTTTTGGCCATTAAGTTCCGCCTAATTCTACCAAACTTGCCAAACAAGTTCAAACCACTCGCAAGAACTCAATGATTCTTATGAGCTGGGGGGCTAACTGTTGGGGTCAAAATCGGTAGGACGGAATCAATGACCAAAACTTTCCGCAAAAACAAAATACATTTTATAAAACTCGAGAAGTTGTTTAATAAAATTCTAAGCACTTTCCGAACAAAGGAAATCCGCGGAGAACTTGGAATCGTCATCTCGGAAGAACGAACGAAACAATCACCGATTACACGATTGCACAAGTTAAGCGAAAACCGCAAAAAACCACATCCACCGTAAACCGCGTGCAGGTTCTACCGAACCAAGTTCAACGTACGACGAGCCGAACCAGCCGGTTCAGCTCGCTGTACGGTTAACTGGTTGGTCTCGGACCAACTCGCCGTACGGCGAGCTGGTTAGACCGAGCCAGCTCGCCGTAAGGCGAGCTGGTCACCTTAACGCAGCTCGCCGTACGGCGAGCTGAACCAATCCGGTTCGGCTCGCCGTACGACCAGCTGACCGTCCCGAGCCCCAATCTCCCACGTCCTCGCCTCAAGACCTACGTCCTTCGGCTCGATCATGCTCTGAACCATGGTTGAAACGTCTCTCGTTTCGTCTCAATCCGTCTTACAGTTTAAGTTTTACGATAAAAATCGTAAAAGTCTTCATTTCTCATAAAGTTCGGGAAGATCGTATAAAACGGCAATGATTAGATGGATTATCGTGCATTGTACAACTATATGATCAACTCGAGAAATCCTATAAAAACAGCATCATGTCAGGAAACGATTTCGTCTAAAATCGCAAAA
Organism: Eruca vesicaria subsp. sativa; assembly: GCA_932364175.1. Taxonomy (NCBI): domain Eukaryota; kingdom Viridiplantae; phylum Streptophyta; class Magnoliopsida; order Brassicales; family Brassicaceae; genus Eruca; species Eruca vesicaria. Next base: position 367,083 of record CAKOAT010452931.1, on the reverse strand, counting down.
CGGTTTTTATCGCAAAGTGGCTCGGACAGCCGAAAGTGCGATAAAAGTCCACTTACGACTTAATGAAATCCAGCCCAAAGATACAGTGACGGTTTTAAGATTTACTCACAGGAGGAAGATAAATGTCAAGTTTGAAGATAAATGTCAAGTTTGGAGATAAATAGAAGATTTCCGCAAAAAAAAGGAAAGATCGAGATAAATGGAAGATTCCCGATAAACTCGAATCTGGGCGAAAAGGAAGGACTAAACCGCATAGGAAGGGAGTATATAAGAAAAAAGGCAGAGGACAGAGGCAAAGGACGAGCTTTCAGATCTTTCACCACCAAATTTAGCACTTAGGAATATTTCCGTTTTTGTTATCGAGCTGCGTCTCAACTAGGGTTTTAGTCTTAGATTGCTAGGGTTAGGAATCTCGCCGATGGCTCACGCAGCTAAGGTTACTCTTGTTGTACCACTCTTACGCGAATTCGGAATAAGATCCTTCTTGCTTTCAATCTCGTTTTCTTTTACATCTCTTTAACTTATTCATATCGTGTTCTTGATTGCTTGTGTGCGGTTCCGTAGATAGCCGGGTCCTCTGGGAAATTATGGTTTACTCTAAATTCCTTTATTTATGTAATCTTAACATAGGTGAATTTTGGTTCCCACAAGCTCATTTGAGGGAAACCCTCTATACGGTCAGGTGAGTTAACGGCTTGGCTATAGTTGAGAATTTCTTAACAAACTTCAAATAATAGCCAGCTAATTCCAGGAAACTCCCTACCTTTGTGACATTGGACGGTTATGATATACCATAGATTTTACTCACTTTTAACCTAGGTATATAACTGTTTTAATATCTAACTATTGTGTGTTAGAGTCTATTTAGCATATTCATAGGTTTAGGAGTGATTTGGAAGAAAATTGTGATTTTGGTGCCTTTTGGAGCCTTTTGAGTGTGGGTGTCGAAATCCACCTACTGTCAAATAATCTTAATTAAGGAAACTTCTGGAAAACCCTAAGTTTCCAGAGGAACCGGCTATCTGCAGAACCGCACAACGAAGATTAAGATAACACGAAAACTTAGAATTATTAAAAGATAAACGAAAATCGAGAGCAAAGAGGTTCTTATTCCGAATCTGCGTAGAACTGGTACAAAGAGAGTAGCCGAAAACTTAAGAAAGAAAAACCCTAATTGAGACGCAGCTCGCTAACAGAAAAACGGAAATATTCCTAAATGCTAATTTTGGTGGTGAGAGCTCTGAATTTCGTGTGTCTTGCTTCTGCCCTAGACCTCCTATTTATATACTCCTCGCCTTTGTCATTCGGTCTTTCCATTTCGCCCAGATTCGACTATATCGGGAATTTTCCATTTTTCTCGATCCTTTCCTTTTCTTCCGCAGAAATCTTCTATTTTTCTTCAAACCTTCCTTTTATCTTCAAACTTGACTTTTATTTTCCTCCTGAAGTAAACCGTCAAAACGTTATCAAATCTGCGGGTTAGATTACGTTGAAATCGCGAGATGGGTTTTTATCGCGTTTTAGGTCCTTCCGGGCCGTTTTGCGATAAATCCGTTTTCCGACTTTTTACGGGATCTTCTCCTGACCTGACGTTGTTTTTAATAAATTACTCGAGTTAATCGCAAGGTTTTACGATTTACTCGACTTTTTATTAAAAACACGTTTTTTACGACTTACTCGGCGTTTTTTTATTAAAAACGCGTTTTTATGATTTCAACGAGAAATCTCGAATAAATCGTATAGTTTAGGCAATGTTCGGTGTTTAGTTTAACCGTTGCCGTTTTATACGATTTCCTCGAGTTCTTTCCAAGAGAGCGAAGTTTTACGGTTTTTATCGTAAAACTCGAACGGTAGGTCGGATCGAGATGGAACCGGAGATGTTTCGGCCGTGGTTTAGAATGCGACCTTGTCGAAAGACGTAAGTTTCAAATCGGGAATGCGGGAGATCGAGACGCGGAATATCCAGGAAGTCTCTAGTTCGCCCATCGGCGAACTAAGCCGGGCCGGCTTAGTTCGCCGATGGGCGAACTAGTCGAGCATCTCCTAGTTCGCCGATGGGCGAACTAGTCGAGCATCTCCTAGTTCGCCGATGGGCGAACTAGTCGAGCATCTCCTAGTTCGCCGATGGGCGAACTAGTCGAGCATCTCCTAGTTCGCCGATGGGCGAACTAGTCGAGCATCTCCTAGTTCGCCGATGGGCGAACTAGACGAGTATCTCTTAGTTCGCCCATCGGCGAACTAAGCCGGGCCGGCTTAGTTCGGCGATGGGCGAACTAGTTGAGTGTCTCCTAGTTCGCCCATCAGCGAACTAAGTTGGCTTGGCTTAGTTCGCCCATGGGCGAACTAGTCGTGACTAGTTCGCGCTTTACGGCTGTTTCGGTTTTTTGCGGTTTCGTAAAACGATTCTCGAGTTTATAAAACGATCTTCGGATTTCATAAAACGATCTTCGGGTTTTTTAAAACGATCTTCGAGTTTTATAAAACGATATTCGAGTTTTATAAAACGATCTCCGAGTTTTATAAAACGATCTTCGAGTTTTATAAAATGATCTTCGAGTTTTATAAAACGGCTTTCGAGTTTTATAAAACGATCCTTAAGTTTTATAAAACGATTTTTCGAGTTTTATAAAACGATCTTCGAGTTTTATAAAACGATCTTCGAGTTTTAGAAAACGATTTTCGAGTTTTATAAAACGATCCTTAAGTTTTATAAAACGATTTCTCGAGTTTTATAAAATGATCTTCGAGCTTTATAAAACGATCTTCGGGTTTTATAAAACTACTTCTCGGTTTTATAAAACTATTCCTTTTGTATTTTTGCGGGGAATTTTGGCTATTAATTCCGTCGTACCGATTTTGACCCCAACAGTTAGCCCCCCAGCTCGTAAGAATCGTGAGGTTCTTGCGAGTGGATTGAGCTCGTTTGACAAGTTTTGTAGAATTAGGCGGAACTTTAATGGCCAAAAGTCCAAAGATGAATAGTAAAATTCTTCCCTATAAGTAAATGGAGTAAAATTTTGAATTCTTTACTCCATCTTTTACAACTCATTCAAGAAATTTTTCTCTCCACTTTCTCTGAAGATCTTCAAACATGTTTTCAGGAAGAAAGACTCGTTCCTCAACTAGTTNAGAAATTTTTCTCTCCACTTTCTCTGAAGATCTTCAAACATGTTTTCAGGAAGAAAGACTCGTTCCTCAACTAGTTCCAATTTTCACAATTCTGAGGGAACGAGTTCGCAGCCTCCAGCCTCGGCTCCGAAAGAAGAGTATTCGTCCCCGTTAATCGATCCGGCGGACCTCGAGGCTTTTTGGGCGCTCGGAGACGAGTTGGGGTCCGCTAGGCCTGGAACTTGGGTTCCAGCTTTGCCGGACGTCGATCAAATTTCCGGACGTCCGAGCTTGACGCTTTTTAACAGTATCGATTACATGCGTGAATTCTGCCGAGTTCCAGAGGCCGTCGAGTTTCGTTCCCCACTAGCTAGGATGCGCCTGAGGGTTTTTTCACATGTTACAACATTTTCTTGCAACAGTGCCACTTATGGTTTCCGATCCCGGAAATAATTGTTCATTACCTTCACAGGCTGGGACTATCGATCAGTCAATTGACTCCTCCAAGTTTAAAGCAACTCGTTGGTCTTTTGACGCTGAGTTACGAGCAGGGAATCACCCTTACCGTCGATCAACTCGAGGGTCTGTTAAAGCCCACAGGGCAATCGCGGAGGATCACTCTATGCCCTCGTGATGAAATTGTTACGGGCTGCTCAACGCTTTCTACTTCTTGGAAGAAAAATTTCTTCTACGTTCGTATCGACGGTGCGTCAGTCGAGGAGGGTAGCATTCCGCTTTTTACGACTACGTGGGGTCGGAGAGGTATGCGACTCGAGTTCGCACGAATCCTCTTCTTCTTCTTATTATTATTATTATTTTTTTAAAAATGACTTTCTGTTTTTCTGCAGTGACCAACCCTTTGCCTCCGTATCCCGCGGATCTTTTGGACATCACCACTTCTCTCAAACGTGGTGAAGTTGGTTGGTGCAGTTTATCTCCGCAACGTGTCTGTCAAGCGGTTGCCCTCTTCCGATCTCGACTTTTTGCGGATTCTCCGATTTACGAAGAGGATCCGTTTATCGGGGAGTTCATTCCGCATGTTCCCTCGATGGGGAGTGGCAAATCACGCTTCCATAGGGATAAAAATCTGGTAATTGAAGACGATGACTCTGAGCGCGCGGCTTCTCCTGATAATATTCTCAAGGATTTTCTTGATGGTCAGGCGGAAGATGGCATCTGGACGAAGGCGGGCGGATCATCGACCTCCCATTTTCTGGACATTGACCATGATCAAGTTCCGGAGCTTATTAGGGGGTCCGAGATAGCTAAGAAGGTACGTGCGTTTATTGTTTTCTTTTTCGAGAAGTTTTTATGACATCGCTTAATTCTTCTCTTTGGTAGGGTTTTGCTTATCATGAGCCGAGCCCTGGACAATCGCACTGCTTAGGCTCGCCTTGCCGAGTTTCGAGCGAACATGGCCGAAAAGGAAGTTGCTCGTCTTCAGGCAGAGGTCGAGGCCAACCAAGCCGAAGAAGTGATTGCGAGGGAGTTTTCTCGCGTGAGGGATGAGTGTGCGACCAGGTCTAGTCGTGCCAAGGAGCTTTCTGACCAAAGGATTCGTCGTGCTTGTCGTGCGGGCAAACGAGAGGTTGCCGAGGAGATGAAGGCTCGTCGCGAGCGATTTGCAACCGGTTGTTCGGATGCGGAAGCTGTTCAACGAGCGCATGGTGATTATCACGAATGTCGCGGGATCGTTCATGGGTTATCCCTGACTCAGAATGAAGGGTATTCGTTTGCTAAGGAATTTCCCATGCGATGGGAAAACTTGGATCGGGAAAGAGATATGCAGTCCGAATTTTTTGACCTTAAGGCGCGCATGTGGGATCAATGGAATCCCGTCGTGGTGTCGCCGGATTCGGTCGAAGTCGGTCCTGGGATTCCGGACGTAGATGGTGAAGTCGATCAGCCTGTGTTTGATGACTTTGATGTGTGATGTTATTAGTTTTTTGATTTTGTCGTTGTTTTTTCGGGATTGGCCGTTGGTGGCTTTGAATCCCTACCGCTGGGCGGTGTGTACTTGGATGCTTTTAATAAGAAAATATTTTCTAAGTATGAAATTCGTTTTTATGTTAGATGTAGAGGGAAGAATACGAGTTGTCATCTCATACCTGACTCTTCAGTGTAAATCGTCCGATTCGTTAACTCGGGAGATTTCGATTTTCGCGAGTGTTTAGATGTGGGCGAAGAGACATGCCTTTAGGATCTCGATTCATGCCTTGAGACGTTAGCGACCAGTGTGCTGGGTTTAGGGCAAGACCTAGGTTTAATTTCGGATTGGGGCTGTGCGATAACTAATCGGCTTTCGTTTTGCCCGTTGCGATTTTAACCTGATTCCATACCGATTTAGAATCCGCGATAGGTTCTCGGCTTATACGATTCGTATGGTTGGAACCAAGCATCTCACCGGGAACAGTTTCTAAGTTGCCCGGAAGTGCTGACCAAAAATTTGGATTTCTTTTATAGCGCGCTATTTTATCCTTGTCATATGTATGCGGACCGATAGGTCGGTGCGTTTGTTTAGGACGGCTGGCGTGCTCGACGGGGCCAATCGCCGAGCTTTTGTGTTTTTATTGTCGCGGACTGACTTTGGGGAAATATTTTTCTTTGAGAGTTTAGGCGACGTCTCGCCAGTTCTTTACGAAAATATTTTGATATGCGAATTTTTATAAAAACGATAAAGTAGTTGTTACTGCGGAAGCGATTTTCTGGATTTGCGTTTTTCGATGGTAGCGGAGATATTCTAACTTTGTCTTTATTAGAAATTTCGAAAAAATTTTGGTTACAAAGCTAAAAGAAATGTTGTAAAAACTTTTGGGAGTATACGAATACTCGTATACTCATCCACTCCCCCCCCCCAGTTTTGGAAGGGGGGATAGCTGAACTCGTCTTTAGGCGAGCTGCCTACGTATTCCTTTCGGAAATCAAGCCATCTCGTAGTTCTGATTGTTTGCGCGAGTGTGCTTACTCGGCTGTCGTAGACTTCTCGATCGCTTCAATCGCGGGATCTATGTGTTTGTCTGGGATTGTCTCCTCCGGTTGGGTGGAAGCTATGGGTGCGGAAACTTATGGTTTCTCGGCCGTTGCTTGCTTTGGGTCGTCTTCTGTGGGCGGTGGCGTGACCTTTGCCCGTTTTGGTTTCACGATCGTGACCGCCAATTGCCTCAGCTTATGTTCGGCCAGGAAGCAAGATCGCGATTGTCTTTGGCATCCCCAAATTACTGCGACTCCCGTAGGCGTCGGGAATTTGATGCCTAAGTGATACGTGGACAGAACCGCCTTCATAGAATTTATCCAAGGCGTGCCCATAATCACGTTGTAGATAGCCGGGAAATCGACTACCGCAAAGTTAACGATTTTCGTCACTTCTTTCGCGGCGACCGGTAGTCGGATTGATCCCAGGGTCATTGACGCTTCGCCGGAGAAACTAGTCAGCGGTTTTGGAGTCGGCTCGACTTCCGAGAGGTCGATTCCCATGCGTGCTAGCGTGTTGCGGAAGATGACGTTGACCGTGCTTCTGGTATCAACCAGGATTCGAGCAACCTCTAGATCGCTTATCACCAAATCGATGACAAGGGGATCGGCATGCGGTTGGTCAATTCCACCGGTTTCAGCATCGTCGAAAGATATTACCCCTGTCGGAGAATCGTCCGTCGGCACCTTCCAACTCGAGCCGGTTTCGGCTTTACGTTGGTAGGATTTTATTGACGAGACGGTGTCGTTAAAGTATGGCGATTCGCCGATGATCATGTTGATTTTTCGGCGGTTAGCATCGTTACCCTTCTCGTCTACTCTTCGTCCGCGTTTTTCGCCCGACTGATTTCCCTNCGGAGAATCGTCCGTCGGCACCTTCCAACTCGAGCCGGTTTCGGCTTTACGTTGGTAGGATTTTATTGACGAGACGGTGTCGTTAAAGTATGGCGATTCGCCGATGATCATGTTGATTTTTCGGCGGTTAGCATCGTTACCCTTCTCGTCTACTCTTCGTCCGCGTTTTTCGCCCGACTGATTTCCCTGAGGCGGGGTTCGCGTATTTTTGTCATTCTTCGGGACACGGTCCGAATCGCGGATGAGATACCTGACACTGGATATCTCGGAGAGCTCTCCCGCGACCAATTTTGCTGCAAGTCTGGCGCCGAGAACTTTGCAGTTCACGGTGGAATGACCACGGGTTTGGTGGAGGTCGCAGAAAGAATTCTCATCGTAATTTGAATTTCTCGTCCACGTGTTACCCGTAGTTCGCCCTTGTTCAGCTTCGGGGTTAATGGCGTAGTTATGCGCCCCTTGGAGATCCTGTCCCTTGTGATAGACGAATTTGTCGTTACGAGAGCTTCTCTTTTTCTGTTTCTGCTCGGACGCGTTATCCTTCGCTCGTCGTCTTATGCTTCTCGGACAGGATTTTAGTTTCCTCTTCGATGGTTATGAAGTCGGTCGCCTTATGGAGCGCATCCTGGATCGTCCGCGGTTTCTCAAGAGTTATCCATTTGCGGAACTTCGATTTATACCAGAGCGATTTCCTTAACGCGTCGATGGCGGCTTTGTCGCTAATCCCGCTAACCCTAGCCATGACGAGTTTGAATCTACTCATGAAATCGCGGAGAGATTTGTCCTCCTTGTGCACCAAGCTCCAGAGATCGGCGTCGGAGGTTTCCGGGTTAATGAACATCGAGTACTGCTTCAGGAATTCCGAAGCCAGTCGACGGAAACTTCCGATTGAATTTTTCCTAAGTTTGGTGAACCATTCGAGCGCAGCTCCTTCTAGGTTTTTGACGAAGAGGCGGCAATAGCCCGCGTCATTTTTGTGGTCCTTGAGTTTGGCTCGTCCCATGGTGATCTGGAACGCTAGCAGGTGTGCTTTGGGATCGGACGTCCCGTCGTAAGTTGGAACCTTAAGCTTTCTGAGACTCGTACAGTCGTCGATCGATCTCGGGTGCGGCGCTGGTAGCGTGGTGAATCTGAGATTTCACCGCTTTTACCGCTGCGGGCGTTTTGGTGATGTATTTGCGGAGATCGCGAATCTCGGTCAGACCGCCAGCAGTTTTCCGACCTTGTCGGCGTTTGCTACGAGTGACCGGAGATCGCTCCTCGGTGGTTTTTGCGTAGCGCGCGAAGTCGAGTTCACCTTCGTCTCCAGTAAAGGAACGTTTAGGAGAAGACTCCGGTTGAGGACTGCGAGTTTTTCTTCTCCTAGGATGGACGTCGGCGTCTTCGTCTGTCGAGTCGGCCTGGTCGCTCGTTTCCAGGTTGACCTTTTCGATGCCGTCGCCTTCGGTCTCCTGTTCGCGAATAGGAGATTTTTCCGATTCGTTCAGCGTCGTGTCAGGGTTTTCTTTTCCGGAATCTTTTTCTGGTAAGTTTCCTGCTCGATTCTAGGACGATCCGTAGGAGCGCCGAAGTCGAGTCTCCTTCCGCGGATCTTAGTAGTTCCGCGGGGGCGAATCGCTCTAGTTCTCGCGGTTAGGGTTTCGCCCCTTTTGCAAGCGAACCAATGAGCTTTTCCTGCTCTTCCGATTTTTTATTAAACTCGGAAAGCATCTTTTCGACGGTCTCGGCGTTAGCGTTTGTAGCGTTGGCCGCAGACGCGTCTTTTGGTGGTGGTGTTTCAACGTTGTCGCGTTCGTTGCGAGTTTGGTTGTCACCAGTCATCGTTTCTTCATTGGACATGTCGCGGCTACGGTGTAAGATAGATCCGACCCCCCCTCCTTCTAGCGCCAAACTGTGGGTGTCGAAATCCACCGACTGTCAAATAATCGTAATTAAGGAAACATCGGGAAAACCCTAAGTTTCCAGAGGAACCGGCTATCTGCAGAATCGCACAACGAAGATTAAGATAACACGAAAACTTAGAATTATTAAAAGATAAACGAAAATCGAGAGCAAAGAGGTTCTTATTCCGAATCTGCGTAGAACTGGTACAAAGAGAGTAGCCGAAAACTTAAGAACGAAAACCCCTAATTGAGACGCAGCTCGCTAACAGAAAAACGGAAATATTCCTAAATGCTAATTTTGGTGGTGAGAGCTCTGAATTTCGTGTGTCTTGCTTCTACCCTAGACCTCCTATTTATATACTCCTCGCCTTGGTCATTCGGTCTTTCCATTTCGCCCAGATTCGACTATATCGAGAATTTTCCATTTTTCTCGATCCTTTCCTTTTCTTCCACGGAAAACTTCTATTTTTCTTCAAACCTTCCTTTTATCTTGAAACTTGACTTTTATTTTCCTCCTGCGAGTAAACCGTCAAAACGTTATTAAATCTGCGGGTTAGATTCCGTTGAAATCGCGAGATGGGTTTTTATCGCGTTTTAGGTCCTTCCGGGCCGTTTTGCGATAAATCCGTTTTCCGACTTTTTACGGGATCGTCTCCTGATCTGACGTCGTTTTTAATAAATTACTCGAGTGAATCGCAAGGTTTTACGATTTACTCGACTTTTTATTAAAAACACGTTTTTACGACTTACTCGGCGTTTTTTTTTATTAAAAACGCGTTTTTATGATTTCAACGAGAAATCTCGAATAAATCGTATAGTTTAGGCAATGTTCGGTGTTTCGTTTAACCGTTGCCGTTTTATACGATTTCCTCGAGTTCTTTCCAAGAAAGCGAAGTTTTACGGTTTTTATCGTAAAACTCGAACGGAAGGTTGGATCGAGATGGAACCGGAGATGTTTCGGCCGTGGTTTAGAATGCGACCTTGTCGAAAGACGTAAGTTTCAAATCGGGAATGTGGGAGATCAAGACTCGGAATATCCGGGAAGTCTCTAGTTCGCCGATGGGCGAACTAGTCGAGCATCTCCTAGTTGAGTACTTCCTAGTTCGCCCATCGGCGAACTAAGCCGGGCCGGCTTAGTTCGCCGATGGGCGAACTAGAGAGCATCTTTTAGTTCGCCCATCGGCGAACTATGCCGGGCCGGCTTAGTTCGCCGATGGGCGAACTAGACGAGTATCTCTTAGTTCGCCCATCGGCGAACTAAGCCGGGCCGGCTTAGTTCGCCGATGGGCGAACTAGTTGAGTGTCTCCTAGTTCGCCCATCGGCGAACTAAGTTGGCTTGGCTTAGTTCGCACATGGGCGAACTAGTCGTGACTAGTTCGCGCTTTACGGCTGTTTCGGTTTTTTGCGGTTTCGTAAAACGATTCTCGAGTTTTATAAAACGATCTTCGGATTTCATTAAACGATCTTCGGGGTTTATAAAACGATCTTCGAGTTTTATAAAACGATATTCGAGTTTTATAAAACGATCTTCGAGTTTTATAAAACGATCTTCGAGTTTTATAAAACGATCTTTGAGTTTTATAAAACGATCTTCGAGTTTTATAAAACGGCTTTCGAGTTTTATAAAATGATCCTTAAGTATTATAAAACGATTTCTCGAGTTTTATAAAACGATCTTCGAGTATTATAAAACGATTCTCGAGTTTTATAAAACGATCCTTAAGTTTTATAAAACGATTTCTCAAGTTTTATAAAACGATCTTCGAGTTTTATAAAACGATCTTCGAGTTTTATAAAACGATTCTCGAGATTTATAAAACGATCCTTAAGTTTTATAAAACGATTTCTCGAGTTTTATAAAATGATCTTCGAGCTTTATAAAACGATCTTCGGGTTTTATAAAACTACTTCTCGGGTTTTATAAAACTATTCCTTTTGTATTTTTGCGGGGAATTTTGGCTATTAATTCCGTCGTACCGATTTTGACCCCAACATTGAGTGCAGAGTTGCACAAACGTATCAGATGTTTAGCTATGGATTGGGACTTTCCCACAGACCGATTGAGCTGATCTTTTCAATAAACATAGAGCTTTGAGTTAGCTTTGAAATGCCACCGGTTAGATCATAAGTTATACCCTGGTCAGTCTGCTTAGTGAGAGGAAACTGGTGGGAAGATGAATGAGTGTCGATTCACGGCACAGCCTTGTTGTCGATCGATTGTGATGCCAGAACGTGGACCGAGTGTATTTCACAACCGAATTAAGCCCATAAGCCCACACAAATTACCAAGATACCCCTGGACGACTTGAAACCCTATTTTTGTATTTTCTAAGCCATTGTTGATGGCTAAGCTCTCTTTGATTAATAATTCTTAGTTTTAGAAGAGAAGGGAGAAACTCCTTCAGAGTCCTCGTGGAACTCCTTAAGAGTCCTCTTGGACTCCTTTGGTTTTCTATTGCTTTCTATATTATATCTATTCCAGTTTATGATTTATATGACAACTATCATGTCTGAGTAGATCCATTTTCTAGGTTTAGGTTTTCTAGGGTTTTGATGGATTTTCCAAACAATAGAACTGCTACGGTGATTAGCTCTATCATTAGGATTGTTCTTACTACTTGTTTCTAGAGTAATAAACTAGAACACTTATAATAATATAATTAGGCACACGTGAGAACATGGTCTATTACCTGAACAGATTCCTGCTGAGCGAGGTTGTTAGATACATGCGAGAGATGGTTTAATTAACTTAGTGAACATATTGAAAAAGATCGTAATGCTTGACTTAAGAGACCATCGATGTCAGCACCAAAATTCGCACTGTCGATTTCCGTTGAATTAGGAAAGTTAGGAAGACCCTAAATTCCCAGAGATCCCAAATCTATGCGAGAACCAACGACAAGTGAACAAATAGATGCAGAAAATATGAAAAGATAACATAACGAATTTAAAGAAAACAGTAGATCTTATTTCGAGTTCGTGTAAGAGCGTTGCGGTCATTGCAAAAGATATAAAAGTTTCGGCCGCAAGAGTTGTCAGCGAGTTACTAGTTATAGCAAAAAAAACCTTAAACCTAATTGAGTCACAGCCCGATAAAAATAGATGAAAAAGATACGAGAAAAGGTTTTTATTGATTTTGGCCTTAACCTTGGGAAAGGCTGCCTACGTACCCCTTTCAAGGATCAGGCCAAACGTAGTTCGATTAAAAGAGCCGGACAAGATATCAAACTTCCTGGGCTGCCAGACATAGAAACCGAACTTGTCGAGAATAAAGCCTAAGGTTTCTAATTGCAGAGAGTTCTAGGTTTAAAAACTTGTTTTGTTCTCTGATATACCAAGAATTTACCCATTATTAGCCCTGGTATATAAGTGTTTTAAGATATATTTATTATGTTTTGGAGTCTTTTTAGAGTATTTACAGGTTCAGGTACGTTCTGGAGATATATGGTGATTTTGTTGTCTTTTGGAGCCTTTTTGAGTGCAGAATTGCACAGACGCATCAGATGTTTAGCTATGGATGGAGACCTTCCTACTGTTAGATTTCTCCCATATTTTCCACAATATGGAGATTTGAGTAAGCTTTCCAATGCCACCGTTTTGACGTCAATCACCATCCTATAGCAGACGTTATGCCCATTTTACTGAAGTGTGGTCAGTCTGCCTCACTTGAGGAAGCTGTCGAGAAGTTAAAGAAGAATCGATCGATGCAACACACTAGGTGTCGATCGATGGAGTTCCCAGAACGCGGATCGAGTATGTTTCAAGACCAACTTAAGCCCAGAAGAAGCCTAAATTACCAGAATACCCTTGGACGACCAGAAACCCTATTTATCTCTTTTGCAAGCCATAGTTGACGGCGACACTCTTTTTGTTTCATTGTTCTTAGTCCTAGGAAAGAAGAGAGGAACTCCATAAGAGTCCTCATGTAAATCCTTTGTTTCTTTGATTCTTTGTTTTGTTTTATATCTTATATCTGTTCAATTCATTTATTATATTCATGATTTCTCTGACAAACTTCATGCTAGAGTAGATCCACCTGTTAGGTTTAGGGTTTAAATAGGTTAGATGGATTAGCCCCAACTATAGGATTGCTAGTTGTGATACTTATTAATAGGATGTTCTAATTGCTCATGGTTCTAGAGTGGCTAACTAGAAGCATTGAATCTTGGATTACTTAGGTTGGATTAGAGATATTTTAGCAATTTTGATAGTCCTTAACACATTCCTATTAAACAAGGATTGCTAGAAATACAGCAATAGTTTGATCTAGGAATCTTTAGTGAGTCTATGTTAGCTCGTGTGTACTGCTTGACCGGACTCATCGATTGATCTTCCGACCAGAAATCGATCGATGATGAGTTTAGTGTATCGATCGATGTTCCTATCGAATAATCGATCGACACTGTCAATTGCGACCTTCCAGTCATTAGACTTATTTATTTAAATGATATTTTAATAGATTTTTTGATTAAGATAGTTAATGCTCTATAGTACCATGCAAACAACTAAATAGCTCCAATAAGATTATAATCTCCAATACCTGAATATAAACCCTAAGTCTAGCATCTTTTTCATTTTAGTTTCAAGAGTCTTTATTTTCATTTTCGATTAAGTAATTGTCTTGCTTGATTAGAATATTTCCTGTTTACTTATTTATTGTTTTTATTATTTATTTACCTAGATTATTAATAATTACTTAGATTTAATTGATTCCTTAGATCCTCGTGATTCGATCCCTAAGTACTACAATCGAACCCCTTATTTGAGAGAATAATTCACTCCTTAGGGTAATTTGAGTGATATCAAATTTGGCACCGTTGCCGAGGAGCTTTGATTGCGATTAGATCTTATTTAGTTAATTTTAGTCTAAGTTTTACTTTTGTTATAAAAACTGATAATTTTTTTTTCTTCTTCTATTTCAGGTACACACATCTTAGTACCAGAAAACAACGAAGAGAGGATTTCTGAGTCCTTCAGAGAAGGAGCATGCTGGTTTATGCATGATCTGAAAGTCTACAAGGGAAGAATCGATCGCCACTCACAAAGCAACATCGATCGACAACGCACACCACATATCGATCGACAACCAAACTCGTAAATCGATCGACAACTCCCCGCCGGAAGCAGGTAAGTTTTCGCTTACCACACGTGTTAATGAGAAAGTAGTCCAAATATAACCAATAAGTCAATTAGATAATACAATTAGCCAAACCGAAAATAAACAGGGCACCAAAACCTCTGTTTCAGTCCATTCCACCTTGATTAAAGGTGAAGAAATAAAATTGCCCTTGCCAGACTACTTAAACCTTGTTCTCCTAAAATCGATCGACACAGTACACACCGTGTCGACTGATACTGTCCTCCAGAAATCGATCGACACAATTCTTTTTGTGTCGACCGATACTAATCTCCCAAAATCGATCGATACAATTCTTTCGTGTCGACCGATACTGTTTACCCAGATGCTGTATACATTCCCTTGATCGACACAGTTCATTCTGTGTCGCTCGACACCTCCTATCTCCCGTCGAATAACACCAACACCCCAACGTTGATCGACACTACTTGCGGAATGACGAAGGAAGTTGACTTTCAGCTGAAACCGGTGTATATCCTTCTTTTGAGTCAGCGTGTCATTCATGGCTTTCATGACGAGAAACCAATGGATCATATTGACATGTTTGAAGAACTAGTATGGGATATCTTGAATGAAGTCCCTGAAGAGCACCACTTCTGCAAACTCTTCCCATACACCCTTTCTGGAGAACCGACATGTTGGTTCAAGGAATGGCAACAAGAATCCCTATAGACCTGGATTGATATGATGAGAGTCTTTTTCAACAAATTTGTTTATGACGCTCCAGAATATCTAAAGATCTTGATGGGGTCAATGAGGAGACATATGGTAGAGGATGATGAACAATATGGATCTGGAGGGCTGAGTAGAGTAGAAGAAATCGGTGTTGATGATACGAACTCCAAATCGATCGATACTATAACATCAAAATTGATCCATACCATGATCCAGTCATCGATCGATACCATAATCCAATCATCGATCGACACTGTTCATCTGATGTCGATCGATACTGTTCATCCGAACACTATTCATCGTCTCGACAGATGCTACTTGCGTTAAAGAGAAGGTTGAAGTGCTCATACTTAAGGTTGATGAGAATGGGATGTTAAGAGATAGAGAAGGTCGACTTCGCAACAGCTCAGGAGAGTTGATTAATGCACATAGTGTTGTGATCCCTGATGTCATTTCTGTTGCTGAGAAGAATAACTTCCAGTTAATCCATGAATGGTATGATTGGGAAGCTGAGAACTCTTTTCAGGGTTTGCCTCATGAAGATCCGAAGCAGCACATCGCAGAGCTTGTAGATCTAGTTTCGCCAAGTGGGCAGAATGAAGTATCTGAATACCACATGCTCTGCAAGACCTTTCCTTATTACATCTCCGGAGATGCATTTAGCTGGTTCACTCAACTACAGCCAAAATCTCTAACCAGCTGGGATGATATTGAAAGAGCCTTCCTTTACAACTTTCTTGATGATGCTGAAGCAGCTCAAGAAAAGGAGAAGAATGATAAATGAGACAAGCTCATGGAAAGTCGGCAGATAAAAAAGGAAGATCAGATCCCAAGTCAGCTGTTCTTGGACATTATGATAGGGTCTTGTAGTTATCACAGATTTGGAGAACTGAGCATAGTAGAAGATGCCGGTATTGAAGACTCGATCTCACCATGGATTGACAGTATATCATCAAAATCGATTGACCCCACGGACTCAGAGTCAATCGACGGTACACTCTCAGAGATGATCAAAAACATCAAGTAAGAATCGATCACCAGTGTAACCTTAGAAACGATCGACAGCAACATCTCCGCATCATTCGACAGAAACCTACGTTCCCGATTGACACCTATACCTGAAAGTTCGAGTTGTCCTCGTGACATGGAATCGACACAAGAGAACACAGGTGTATCAATGAGTTCTCCTTCCCCAGATGTAGGAAAAGAAATCACTATGGAAGATTTCGTAGAGCTAGAAAAATTCTTGGAGTTGGAGGATGGAGAAAAGCTTGGAGATTTGGATCCGCGTAGAGTGATTTCTATGGCAGACTTCTTAGAACTGGAGGAATGGCTTAAGGATATGGATCAGAATTCGGAGCGGAAGCTTGATGATGAAGGGAATACTGTGGGAAAAAATTTGGAGACTTCGTCAAAGTATTGCATCGATTGATACAACCCAAATGGAATCGATCGATACCCACCAAATGTCATCTATCATCAACCTTTTGACTACATCGATCGACACCCGGGGATGAACGAGATTCCAGGATACACAGTAAAACTAGAGCCGACTAAGAACAGAGAGTACGAGTCTGAGGCCTCAAACGTTGTTGTCTATAAATATCAGAGTCAGCCTATATTTGCAGAAGAAGCTGCTGGGTTTCAAAAAAGAGTGAAAAGGATACATGATCCTAGGAAGACTGTGGTTGCCGGCACAGTGTTAGAAGTTGATTTTCCTATCCCACTAGATAGAAGTGTACAACCAGGTTCTTACATTAGGGTCTTGGATGATAATCAACACGTAGAAGATTCTCAGAGAGGATTGAGATGTAGATGTGAAGTCGACAAAGGTTCAACAAAACCAGTACCAATTGACATAGACCAAATACCTTCGACGAAACCGGTCAGATACCATCGATCGACACAATCACTTCATTGTCGATCGACATCCTTCTGGTGTCTCAGCACGCAGATACAGAAACAGACAAGTCCAGGAGAAAGAAGAGGAGGAATTGGAAGAAGAGGAAAAGGATCAAGGGAGATCCTCAATTATCATTCCCTCCTCACTTCTCTGATGGTGTCAGGAAATCTAGAGTGCGTAGCAAATGTTTCTCACATCCTTTTGCAAAGCTTAAAGCACTCCTTATTGTTGAGATGATAGACAAAGAAGAAGAGTCTATGGAGGAGGCTTTCACACAAGAATGATAAAGCTTCAGAGAGTAGAAATTGAGATTTGTTTTGAAGCGAGCTCTCATCCTCATCCGAACTAAATTAGATATCTCCAGAAGTCAGGCTAATGACTAAAAATAAGCGCTGAGTGGGAGGCAACCAGCTGTTCGGTTCATTTTAAATTTGGTTTTAATTTCATTTATTACTAATTTTGCGTTTTTATCTATTTATTTCAGGTAAAAAAAAACCTTGAACAGTGAAATTACTGTAGCATCGATCGACACTGTAGAAGTCCCTGCGATCTACACTGTAGCAGTCCCTTCGATCGACACTGTAGCAGTCCCGTCGCTCGACACTGTAGCTACGTCACTATAGCAACATTACTGTATCAGTTACTGTTCATCAAAAAAAAGAATTTACTTTTTTTTACTTACTTTCTCTTATTATTTTTTATTTGTGTGTTTAATCTACTATTTGTGTTTTCTTTTTTTCGACTCGAGGACGACGAGTTCTCCAAAAAGCATCAATCGATGACTGACGAGCATATCGATCGACAGAGCTTCACGAGTATCGATCGATTGCCACTTAACTGTGTCGATCGATGCTCACCATCAATGAGAAGGTATACCGTTTTTCCTTGTTAAATTTAGTACTTATGATTTATTTCTCCACCTAACTTGGACTGTATAACACTATTGATAGTGTTGTTTAAGTCTGGGGGATGTTCTACTAATATTTTATTTTATTTTGAGTTTTATGTCTAAAATCCAAGGAGATAGATTACCTTCTTATCGACCGACGAGAACATGTCGATATCGATCGACAGAACATCAACTGAAACGATCGATGTGTCCATTTGCACATCGATCGATACAGTTTTTGGTCAGGTTTATCTTCTTCCTTGTTCAATTGAGTCTTTATGATTTATTTTTCAACATCACTCGGCTGTTTTACACTGGGGACAGTGTAATTTAAGTCTGGGGATTGTTTACTGATATTTTTTTATCGTGAGTCTTATTAATTTTTTTTTCAAAAACTATTTTTTATTGAGCTCAAGAAGGGGATTATGATTGTTTTAATTTTTTTTCTTATTATTTAACCACACTATAGCACCATTCTTAGATTTGTTAACAGCAGAGTATACAAGAGATACTAAAGTGGATTATCCTACCATTAGATCACACTTGCTTAGAAAGTTTGAAAGAATCAAAGCTGACCTCCAACACTAATCTGACTAATTTACCTGCTTTGGAGCTTGGTATACATTGAATCGGATTCCTCCACCAGGTCTGAAAGGTATAAGTCTGTAAGCTTATGGTTTCCTTCTCTCCTCTCATTGGCATCTATAAAAGAAAAGATTGAGATGATTTCCTAAGATGCCGAGGGGTAGGTACATTACCAATGACCCCACTATTCTAATTCAAAGGAATGATCACACATTGTGAAAGCAAGAGGTAGGTGCATTACCGATGACCCCATTTTCGCCTACACTTTGTCAAAAAAAGAAAAGAAGAGAAATTCGAAAATCAAAGACAATATGGCAAGATGGACTGTAGCAGCATCTTGGTCTATCGAGTTTGAGATCTAGAAAAGATTCATAGAAGAGGGATATAGGGAGAAAAGAAACCAGAATATGACTACCTGTTTACTTATATATCCGCTGGGGTAAGAGTCCAAGTATCCTCTGATCGATACTCCCAAGGTAAAGCCTGCACTTTATTTTATGAAAGAAATGAGGTTAGTAGAGGGGTGAGTCAAGCTAGTATTTGCTAAGTTGCTGGTAAAATGGATTTGGTTGCTAAGCTAGGATATGGTATATAAAATATCTCTGAGGTTAGCATTTATTTGATGTGGTTTTAACATAGTAGAGGTGATAGTAGGAAGTTAAAGATTTTGTGAGTCCCTGCTGTTTTCAAACCTCTTTCAGAGAGACTGCCTGTTTGTTTTGCTTGAGGACAAGCAAAAGAGTAAGTCTGGGAAAGTTAATATACCATGGATTTTATCCATTATTAGCCATGGTATATAAGTGTTTTACGATATATTTATTATTTTTGGATTATTTTTAGAGTATTACAGGTTCAGGTACGTTCTGGAGAAATATGTTGATTTTGGTGTCTTTTGGAGCCCTTTTGAGTGCAGAACTGCACAAACGCATCATATATTTTTAGATATGGATGGATACCTTTCCACCGTTGGATTTCGCCCATATTTTTACACAAGATGGAGCTTTAAGGTATATTTCCAATGCCACCGGTTTGAGGTCAATCAGCATCCTGTAGCAGAAGTTATGCCCTTTTTACTGAAGCGTTGCCAGTCTGCTTCGCGAGAGTAAGCTGTCGAGAAGTTAAAGAAGAATAGATCGATGCAACTCACTTGGTGTCAATCGATGGAGATCCCAGAATGTGGATCGAGTATGTTTCAAGACCAAATTAAGCCCAGAAAAAGCCTAAATTACCAGAATGCCCTTGGACGACCAGAAACACTATTTATCTGTTTTGCAAGCCATTGTTGACGGCGACGCTCTTTTTGTTTCATTGTTCTCCTGGAACTCTTTTGTTTCTTTGATTCTTTGTTTGGTTATATATCTTATATCTATTATATTCTATTCATCTATTTTATTCATGATTTATGTGACAAACTTCATGCTAGAGTAGATACAGCTGTTAGGTTTACAATTTAAATAGGTTAGAGGGATTAGCCCCAACTATAGGATTGCTAGTTGTGATCCTTATTAATAGGATGTTCTAATTGCTCATGGTTCTAGAGTAGCTAACTAGAAGCATTGAATCTTGGATTACTTAGGTTGGATTAGAGATATGTAAACAATTATGATAGTCCTGAACACATTCCTATTAAACTAGGATTTCTAGAAATACAGCAATAGTTTGATCTAAGAATCTTTAGTGAGTCTATGTTAACTCGTGTGTATTGCTTGACCATACTCATCGATCGATCTTCCGACCAGAAATCGATAGATGATGAGTTTAGTGTATCGATCGATGTTCCTATCGAATAATCAATCAACACTGTCAATTGCGACCTTCCAGTCATTAGACTTATATTTTTAAATGAGATCTTAATAGATTTGTTTATTAAGATAGTTAATGCTCTATAGTACCATGTAAAAACTGAATAGCTCATATAGGATTATAATCTCCAATACCTGAATAAAAACTCTAAGTTTTGCATCTTTTTCCATTTTAGTTTCAAGAGTCTTTATTTCCATTTTCGATTAAGTAATTCTCTTTCTTGATTAGAATATTTCCTGTTTACTTATTTATTATTTACCTAGATTATTAATAAGTACTTAGATTTAATTGGTTCCCTATATCCTCGTGATTCAATCCCTAAGTGATACAACTGAACCTCTTATTTGAGAGAGTAATTCACTCCTTAGGGTAATTTGAGTGATATCATTCTCCTATCTTGAATTCTCTTATATACTCCTCCTAGTTTGGTTTAGCCTTTCTTCTTGCCGCCAAGCCCATGTTTATCCCTTTGCAAAAATATTCCATTTTCCCCAATCTTCATGATTATCCTTGAAAATTGACATTTATCTTCAGAAATATAACATTTATCCTTTCCTGCGAACAAAAGGTAAACCATCATAATATCACTGGACTCATTCCCGTATAAAATCATAAGTGGGATTTTAGCCACGTTTAGACCACTTTGGGCCATCTTTCGGCTTTATGCGTTTTTAGGATTTCTTTAGGAAATTGACCTTGATATGACACCGGTTTAATAAAAGTCCAGATCACTCGTGTACCAGGGAGATTAGAGGTTAGGGCTAACCATCGCCATTCCATACAAACGATCAGAACTTACACGATAAAAAAGTTTCTGCGGTTTTTATAATAAAATCTTCACGATAACTTTGATCGAGGCAAAACGAAAGACTGTATGGAAATAAAGCGTAAAGGAGAGCATCGAAAACAAAACGAGAATGCATTGGTTAATATTGTATGGCGACCGGTTCTCTTCTGGACCGGTCCCCATATGGTGACCGGGTTGATCACTTAACCCGATCGCCATATGGGGACCGGTTCGTCCATGGACTGGTCACCATATGGAGACTGGGTTTGATGATCAACCAGTTTCCATATGGTGACCGGGTCGGATGATCAACCGGTCGATTTTGACATCTTAGTTGTTTCTTTGATTTGTTTTCGGTTAAATGATACTTGACTTTCGTGGTTTCGAGTTATTTTGATCGTAGAAGTTCTCTTGTAAAAAACTTAATCTAGAGTTACTGCCGTGATAAGAATTTGAAATAGACTTTCCAGCATTGACTCAGTTGTGACCAATTTTGATCCCAACACTTCTTGTTAGTGTTGTCGGTGTTTCGATCCGATTGATCGGTTCTTGAGTTTGGAAGTACTTGTTCGAGGATTGGATAATCCTTGTGACGCGTACTTCCTCTCTTTTATAAATAAGACGAGGTATTTTTTATTGTTCCATACTTTGATACGAGTTTTCTTAACTTTTATCTCCGTTAGGAAATCTATATTTTTCTCGTATACTTTTTCCGGAGACTTTTAGTCATTGATTCCGTCCTGACCGATTTTGACCCCAACATTTAGTCCCCGATCTTGATATCACTCAAATATTACCCTAAGGAGTGTCTTACTCTCTCAAACAAGAGATCAGTTGTAGTACTAAATGGTGGAAGCTGGAGTATATCAATTTGCTATTTACTCTCTCAAACAAGAGATCAGTTGTAGTACTTAGGGATCAAATCCACTAGGTTGGTTTATGAAATTAAAGTAAATAGCGGTAATGAGATTAAAGTAAATAGCAGTGATCATAATTGAGCAAGGCAGTTGCTCCACTAAATTGATTGAGGGTTGAAACCTAATTGGAAAGTTGTTAGACTTAGGGATTTTATTCTGGTATTAGGGATTGGGATCCTATAGGTGTTAACTAGTTGTATGCATGATATTGAAGAGCTTAACCACTAAATAACAAATTCATTTAGCACTCGCTTTACTGAATAGTCTATTAACTAGATATATTGACCCAAACAAGGATGTTCGATCAATAGTAGTGTCGATCGATTGTTCTATATTAATATTGATCGATTCAATTTTCACTACGTCGATTGATTTCCAGTGAGAGTATTGTGGGAACCGAAATTCACACTGTCGATTTTCGTTAATAAAGGAACTTAGAGAAAACCCTAATTTCCCAGAGTTCCCGGCTATCTGCTTAACAACACGCAAACAATCAAAACGCGACAAAAGATAGTAAATGAAAACGAGAATTGAAAAGAGAACAAAGAGGTTTTCTATTCCGATTTTTCAGAAGAACGGTACAACGAGGTTAGCCTTGGCTACAAGAGCTGACAGAGAGTTTCCTAGATCTAGCAACCTAAGACTAAAGCCCTAGTTGAGACGCAGCTCGATAACAAAAACAGAAAATTTCCTAAATGCTCTAAGTTTGTGTGAAGAGAGCTCTGAATCTGTTATTTTCTTCTGTGTATCGTTAACCGTTGCCGTTTTATACGATTTACTCAAGGTTTTACGAAAAAACTCATCTTTTGCGGTTTTTATAAAAAACATCTCGAGTTAATCGTATAGTTTGGCAATGTTCGGTGTTGTGTTTAACCGTTGCTGTTTTATACGATTTACTCGAGGTTTTTACTAAAAACGTGTCTTTTATGGTTTTTATCATAAAACTCAAACGGTAAAGCGGATTGAGACGAAACGAAAGATGTTCCGATCACGGTTCGGAGTACGATCGAGTCGAGGAGCATAGATGGTTGAATTCACATGTTTGCTCAGCTTTCTGAAGGAAGAGCTGGTCACATGTGTGCTTAGCTCGCCGAAGGGAGAGCTGGTCACATGTATGCTCAGCTCGCCAAGGGAGAGCTGCTCACATGTGTGCTCAGCTCACAGAAGGGAGAGCTGGTCACATGTGTGCTCAGCTTGCCGAAGGGAGAGCTAGTCACATGTGTGCTCAGCTCGCCGAAGGGAGAGCTGGTCACATGTTTGCTCAGCTCGCCGAAGGCAGAGCTGCTACATGTGTGCTCAGCTCGCCAAAGGGAGAGCTGGTCACATGTGTGGTCAGCTCGCCGAAGGGAGAGCTGGTCACATGTGTACTGATATCACTCAAATTACCTTAAGGAGTGAATTACTCTCTCAGATAAGAGGTTCAGTTGTAGTACTTAGGGATCGTATCCACAAGGAACTAAGGAACACAAAAGATAAAATCCTTAGTGATTATGCTCGGTTGATTAAGTTTAAAAGTAAATTGCAGTTGTGAGCAATAATGAGTTGCTCAAGAGAATTGGTTTAGGTTTTAAACAATAAAAGAAAGTAGTTAGATTCAAGGTTGCTATTCATATAATCAGGATTATAATGCTACATATGTCTTTATAAGTTGCTTGCAAGATATTAAAGAACTTCAACTCTTAGATAAGTCTCTTAGCAATCGCTAACTAGACTCGTCAATTGATCTGACTGCCGGCAATATCGACCGATGTTTTGACAGTGATATCGGACGATATGGATTGCCGTCTATCGATTACTCTATAGGAGTATCGATCGATATAGCTTCAGATCGAATTGAATATGTGTTCACCAAGATCATAGACCGGATCTCGTTCATCCCAAGAGGATCTCAGCTTACGCTAGATGATTTCAGGATGATGATTAACAAGGTTAAATCATTCCATGATCATACTCTAGTTAGCTACTCTAAAGTAAGCATTAGGGTTCATCAGGATAATGAATATCACAACTCAACATTCCATAGTTGGGGCTAATCCCTCATAACTATTTGAACCCCAAATCTAACAAGTGAATCTACTCAGACATGGATAAGTGATTCATAGCATCAAAGTAATAATAGAAATTCATAAGATTTGAAGATTGAACTCTTGGTTCTTTTGAACAACAAATCTCTTTGTGTGTTCTTCTAAATCTAGAACTCTATAACCTTTTATGAAAATGAGAATAAGATGAAAAGAATACTTTTATAAAAAACCATGTCTAGCCAAAACACATAGGCATAACTATAAATATGAGTTCCATTAGGTTAAAAACTCGTCAGGGGCAATCTTGTAATATTGAGAGAACTTGGGCTTTAAGTCGGCTGAGTCAAACTTTTTCTTCACACTTCATATCGATCGATGGTACAAGGCGTACATCGATCGATGGAGTATCTCGATTCGTCATCTTCTACGGAAGTGTCGTCGATCGATTACACCGAATGTGTATCGATCGATATGTATCTCTGGATATCGACCTTGTTGTCTGATCTTCATAGTCATCTCGGGAAAACTCTCCTTTAAGCTCTATATGGGCACCTAAATCATCACTTTACTCCAAAATGCTCCTGAACCTGAAAACATACCTAATAGACTACAAAACATATATATATATATATATATATATAAAATATAAAATCATCTCAATACCATGGTTAAAAGTGGGTCAAAATCATGGTAGGTCAACTCCCCCAGACTTAACCTTTTGCTTGTCCTCAAGCAAACACAATAGTTAGTCTTTCGAAGAAGTTTAAAATCAGCAGGAACTCAATCAAATTTTAACTTAAGATCATCACCTCTACTTTGTTGCAAGCCACAGTCATATCTATTAACTACAGAAGTACATTATACCATATCCTAGCTTAGCAACAAAATTCATCTAGCCAATCAACTTAGCAATCCTGTTTGTCTATCCTCTCTACTGATTTCATTTATGCATAAAATAAAAGTGTAGGCTTTACCTTGGGAGTATCGATCAAGGAACACTTGGATTCAACTCAAGCAAGTTTCAGGCATTCTCATTCTGGATTCTTTTCTACCTATATCTCCCTTCTCTGAATCCCAATTTTTTCTTTTTCTTTTATATCAATCCCAATGAACAACAAATATTCATCTTATTGATCTTTCTACTTTTTGTAGCTTTTTCTGACAAAGTGTAGGTGAATAGTGGGGTCATAGGTAATTTACATCTCCCTTGCTTCCACAATGTGTGATCATTCCTTTGAATTAGAATAGTGGGGACATGGGTAATGTACCTCTCCCTCCGCCTCTTAGGAAATCATCTCAATCTTTTATTTTTATCTTTTTTGGGATGCAAAAGGTAGGAGAGAAGGAAACAAAAGTTATCAAGACTTTTACCTTCCAAACTTGCAGGAGTATTCCGATCCCTTGTAAACCAAGCCCCACGACAAGCAATGGATGTAAGGTTAGGTTGGAAATCAGCTTTGGGTCTTCCAAACAATCATGAAAAGTGTTGTCATAGGTGACCGGTGATCCACTTTAGCATCTATAGTACTTTTTGCAATCAATAATTCTAAGAATGGTGCTAAAGAGTGGTTAGATAAAAAGTAAAATTTTGAAATATTTTTGTCCCCTTCTTGACTCAATAAAACAATTTTTGAAAACATTTAATGAGATCAAAATGTAAAGTCGCATCAGTAATCTCCACTCCCGCAGACTTAAATCATACACTGTCCTCAGTGTATAACCAGTCAGAGTTAGGGCATAAATAAATAATGTATAACTGATATCGAAAGTTGTAAACGATATACCTGACCGGAATTCGTATTGATCGATGGTGAGTCGCCTTTGTCGATCGTCATTGATAGGTCTATGTCGAGCGATGTCGACAGGATAGTATCGGTCGATAGAGGTAGTGATCGTGTAGCATCTTTTCTGAAACTAATAAAGCGAAAGTAATAAGTAAAAATAAAACTAAGGAAGAAAATACCTAATAGTGGGTTGTCTCCCACTCAGCGCTTAGTTAAAGTCATTTAGCTTGACTATGGAGGTATGGTGGCTAGTTAGGTGAGTTGCAGGTACTTGTTGGGAAACAAGTATCCTCCTTGTCTTTTGATTCTTCAAACCATGAAGTTAAGAAGCTTCTTGTGGTTTTCTCGCTTCTGGTCATACTAGCTTTCAACCCTTGGACCTCATCTTGGACTCTTTGTAGCCATTCCTCAAGGCTCGCAATGCTGAACTCATGTTGTCCAATCTTGATGTAGGTTTGTTCTAGATCAATACTCAGCTGCATTGTGTCGAGGTGTTGGATGTTGTGCACACAAGAACAGGTATTATCGAACGATCGTTGTGGGACTGTATCGGTCGATTTGGGAGGATGTCCGTCGGTCGATGGGCTGAATGGCACGTCGATCGATGCAGATGGTTCAGGTTGGTTTGCGAGCTGTCTTTGAATGTTTTCGATCTCCTTCTGAATTCCTTAGGTTGTGCATTCCAATCCTTGAACGTCACTCTGTACCGGGAACCACATCTTGTCGAGTAATCTATATGCTTCGTCTCCACAGGCTTCAATAGCTTTGTAGATATCTCTTGTGATGTCCTCAATTTCTTCTCTGGTACAGAAGTCTGGTGCTTGAATATCGGCCGATGTATAGGGTGGGTCATCGGTCGATATCTCCTGTAGGTGACTCTCGATAGGCTTGTCTATGGTGGTATCGATCGATGCTTTAGTGGCTGTATCGATCGATTTCCATTTCTGAGATTCTAGTTCTTCGCGAACTACAGTCACTTCTTCTTACAGGGCGTCTCTCTCTCTCTGTGCAAACTAATTCATTGCCAGTCTGAATCCAATGTAATTCCCCTCGGAGTGATCCTATGGTTCTTTCATGTTCAGACTTCAATGATGCTGTTTCCCAGTTGTGTTCACCAACTCTTCCATTGATCATGTACATGACCTCTGCTTGTGTGTAGAGCTTGCAAACTGTTCAGCGTGTTCTGGTAAACAGAAACAAGAGCGCTCCATCAGTGAGGCTCTATTCAGCAATTTCCCCATATCTTCTTTGCAAACATGTATGACATCTCCATCTACTCCTCTTGCGAAACCATGCTCATCTCTGTAGACACCATATTCGTCTTTCTTTTCCCATAAGAGTTGACGAATCCCGGATTTGAAAGGTCGTTTCCCAAATTCCCAACGTATATTGGTCGATGTGAGGCTCCACGTATCGATCGATGCTGGATGAGATTCTGGATATGATGAGTTGGTCATCTGAAGAATGTCTGCAACGTCTTCTTTGGAGATTGGAATGATTCTTCCATCCATTGCTCATGCATGGCCATCTGGATCCTTGAAAATACAAAATTCATCCGGAATTAGTAAGGTAAAATCGAAGTTATGTGTTTGTACCTCGGATGGTGTAGTGGTATGATCGGTCGATAGTACGGCATGTGCATCGGTCGATTGGTTGAGGGCCGTGTTGATCGATGGATGTTGTTCCGTGTCGCTTGATACGTCTGCTTCTTGTTCGGTTGCATGTGTCATTGGTTCTGTATCCACCGCGAAGCTCTCGTGGTAATTGGTTGCCCAACTTCCAATTGAGTAGTCGCCGTCTTTTGTATCATCATCATGTGGGACGTAGATTGGTGCACGGTAGGGGTTGTCGCTCGGTTGTTCGAAACGTCTTTTGAGCGATCTTGGTTGGTGCATATCGGTCGCTGGAGAGTAGTCTCTGTCGATCGATGCTCTAAAGATGAAGAACGGTAGAGGAGGTTTTTCTTCATCTTCCCGAAGAAATCTGTACTCTGTTGCTCGTTCCTCTTCATAATCTTCATCATACTCCTCCTGAGTAGTGATACTAGCCCGTTCTGGGATGTAATGATCGTTCTCCCAATCATCCGCGTTAAAATTTCCGTTTGGAAACTCCTCTTCGATCTCTTGGAATAGCCTGTCGATCGATGACCATGTACGCTCGTCGGTCGACTAGTATTGGTCGATGGTAAAAGGCTGCTGTCGGTCGATACATCTTGCTCTGTTTCGTACTCGGCCATGGAATCATACTCGTGGGCACAGAAACAAGTTGCTACGAGTGCTGGGCTCTCTGTCCTTGGAATCTTGATGACTTGGACTGGATTGTAGTGGATGGTAGGGTCAATTAGGGTTAAGCAGAGCTTATTGGATTTCAGATCACAAACAGCTCCAACTGTTGCTAAGAAGGCCCTTCCAAGCAGTAGAGATGTCTTGAAGTTGAGCTTGTTCTCCAGGACGTGGAAGTCTGTAGGAATCAGGGCATCTCTAATCTGTACTTCAAGGTTTCGAACTATCCCTCCAGAGTTCTGCTGAGAACAGTCCACGAAGATGAAAGATTCTTCAGTAGGCTCTATCTTTAGACCTAGATGGTCTGCCATGATCTTGGGTAGGATGCTAACTCCAGATCCTGTGTCGCAGAGAGCACGAGGGAACTCAACACCTCTTATTGAACATGGTATTGTGAACTTCCCCGGATCGCTCTTCTTCTTCAGCGTGATCTTCTTCTTTAGACTGTCTCTGACTTGGTGAAACATTCTCTTGATGTCTTCTTCTGTCTCCTTGGTTTCTCTGAAAAACATCCACAATCTGTGTGAAAAGTAGGCTTCTTCAAAGGGTTTCTCTTTAGGTATTCTCATAACTCTTTTTCTGAAGCTTGATAATTCTTTCTCATTAGCTTCTCTTTTATAAGGTTTGGGAATCTTCTCTTTCCTCTTTCTGAGAACTCTTCCTTGATTTTCCTTTTCTATCTCCATGGGCTCAAAGATATCCGTGGGTGTCTTCAAGATGGCTGTTGGAGGGCTTCTGGAAGTGTAATACTGCTCCCTAAGTGCGTCGATACGTGCAGTATCTATCTTTGGGAGTTGCATTCGGCGTTGGGGTACTGTGTATCGAGCGACAATGACTGGAGTGGTTCGGTCGATATCACGGTCTTTATGTCGATCGATTGGAGAGTCATCATGTCGATCGATGTCATGTGAATCGACTTCGATTGGGACTGGCGGATGTGGGTGTCGTACTGCGAAGGCTTCGTGTGACATAATCTTGACGGCACTGCACTCGTGAGAGGTTTCGTCTAAGTTCATCGATCGACACTCGTCAAAGTCTATCGATCACTTTACTCTGGAATGTATCGGTCGATGGCCAGGAGATGATATCAATCAATAGTAGTCAAATCCGAAGTCTGTCTCGTTCTCATCATCAGATCTGTGCAGCTTCTCATTCTCTATCGCTTGCCAAAAGTCGTCATCCAGGATGGCATGCACATCTTGGAGAGTAGCAAACTCTCCCATTCCTTTTACTAAAACTTCTTGCTTCTTTAGTTCTTCTCATGTCTGAACCACTTGAGTCTCTAATTTCTTCACATAGGTGCTTAAGGAATCAAGCTTTGTGTTGAGGTTGGTGTAGACAAAGTCGATCTTTCCATTGAAGTCCATCTGTAGTTTCTGCTGACTCTCAAGAACCTTTTCTAGCATCTCCTCTAGTTTACTCTCTTGGGTGGGTGGGGGTGGATTTGA
This sequence comes from Eruca vesicaria subsp. sativa, assembly GCA_932364175.1. NCBI lineage: Eukaryota > Viridiplantae > Streptophyta > Magnoliopsida > Brassicales > Brassicaceae > Eruca > Eruca vesicaria. The sequence goes on along the minus strand of CAKOAT010452931.1, from coordinate 338,035 downwards.
GTAGAATGAGTTTCCATAACTCTTGTTGTTGTTGACGTTACTGCTGCTGTAGTTGGTAGGCTTCTGTGAACTCTGGTTGTGGGAGCCGAAATTCACCCTTGTCGATTTCCATTAAATAAGGAAACTTAGGAAAACGCTAATTTTCCAGAGGAACCAGATCTCTGTGAAAGCCAATGACAAGTAACCAAATAAATGCGGAAAAATATGAAAAACGTAATAAAACGAATTTAAAGAAAAAGTAGATCTTATTTCGATTTCGCGTAAGAGCGTTGCAAACATTACAAGGGTTTACAAAGGCTTTGGCCGCAGGGCCGTCAGCGAGTTATCAACATATAAACCTTAAAACTAATCGAGTCGCAGCTCGATAACAAAAGACGGAAAAAGATAAGAAAAAGGATTTGAATGATTTCGGACTGAACCTTATGAAAGGCTGCCTACGTACCCCTTTCGAGGATCAAGTCGAATGTAGTTCAGTTGATTGAGCTGGACAAGAGATCGAACTGCCTGGGCGAGTTCGTCTAGTGATTGAGCGCCAGTCATAGAAACCAAACTTGTCGAGAAAAAGCCTAAGTTTCTAAGTGCGGAAAATTCTAAGTCTAGAAAAGTTGTAATAAGTCTCAGATGAGAGCTCTGAAATTTGTCCCCTTGCTTCTGCCCTATGACTCTTGCTTATATACTCCCTTCCTATAATTCTCGAGTTTTATAAAACGATTCTCGAGTTTTATAAAACGATTCTTAGAGTTTTATAAAACGATTTTTTGAGTTTTATAAAAAAATTCTCGAGTTTTATAAAATGATTCTTCGAATTTTATAAAACGATTTCTTTTATATTTTTTTGGAGGGTTTTTGCCATTGATTCCATCGTGACCGATTTTGACACCAACAGTTAGCCCCCCAGCTCGCTAGAATCTTGAGCCTTTAGCTTAAGGTTCTTGCGAGTGGTTAGCTAGTGTTAGTTAAGTTAGGCGGAATTAATGGTTGGAAAGGTCCGTTGAAAGTGATCTTTCCACTCTCCAGGGAGCGGAAAGCGTTTAAGATTAGGGCTGCGCCTTGTGAAGGCTGCCTACGTACCCTTTTGAGGGGATCAAGCCTTTCGTAGTTCGTTTTGGAGTTAAGGTTCGTATGACCTGTTTCCTAGCAAGACCTTTACGGTCTAGTTATATGTCGTGTAGGAATCATCGAGCATATTGATGTCGATGGCATCTGGACCTTTGTCGGCCTTGAGACTAGCCTCGTAGGCCGTTTGGTCTGGCCGAGCGTGGCCGTTATAGTTTTCGGCTCTGGGTCCCTGCCGCTTTTGCGGTTATTAAAAATCAGTTTACGTTTTTAAGAGCGTGTTTTTATTCGTATGAATGTAGCGGGAAGAATATGAGTTGATATTGAGGGAGGTCCGCGAGTTGTTGTCTCGCATTCCTTTGCCTTAGTGTATCGCCTTATTCGTTTGCTCATTTTAGGATGTTTAGCAAATCGAGTGAGCGTTTAGATATACACAAAGAGACATGCCTTTAGAATCTCGATTCATGCCTTGAGACGTTATCGACTAGTGTGCTGGGTTTAGGGCAAGACCTAGGTTTACTTTCGGATTGAGGCTATGCGATGACTAGTCGGCTCTCGTTTTGCCTGTTTGATTTTAACCTGATTCCATACCAATTTAGATTCCACGATAGGTTCTCGGCTTATACGATTCGTCTGGTTGGAACCGAGCATCTCACCGGAAACAATTTCTAAGTTGCTCGGAAGTGCTGACCAAAAGTTTGGATTTCTTTTATAGCGCTATTACCCTTGTGTCGGGTGTTCGAGAGCTATCTCTGCGAGATAACTTAAGTTTGTTTAGGACTGTTGCGAGTTCGTTGTGATCAGCAACAAACTATTTTTGGATGATAGATATTTACGTAGTTTGGGCCTTCGAGAAGGATACGTACGTTAAGAAGTTTTGCGTATTTTATAGTCACGAACGGACTGTTAGGTCTTCTAAGAAAATGACTTTATCGAGGAAGGTATTTGTGTCGAAAAACTAATCTCCGGGCGTCTGCGACGTCTCGCAGTGTCGAAAGTTGGTTTTTATTTTATATGCCGCGTTTCGTGTTCGGAACGTTTGCGGGCTCGAAGATGTTGCGCGGTGTTGCGAGGGTTTTGTCTTAACCCTCCTTTGCAGGAACACTTTGGTTCGTTTGCGGATATTCGCAATTAAAACTTACATTCCTAATTGGATGTTAGGTATTTTATGATTTTTGATAGAGCAATTAGGACCGAGAGGTCGTGTAAGTTGTTTCCCCGAAGCGTTTTTCGTTACGGTGCTTTGTGAAGTGTTGACCTTCCAATATTCGTACGAATTTAGGAGCTCTAGTACGAGTGTTTTCTTGTACGTCGGATTTTGTAGGTAACTTGCTTCGGAAATAGAGTGAATCGCGAGAATACAGAACTTAGCCGATTTTCGACAAGTTTGCATTATCCGTTGAATGTATTGGCTTGGCGTGAAGGTTGTGTTCAGCCACACAGCCAAGGTCGTATTTGGTAGAGGATTAGACCACGACACTTTCGTGCTATCAAAAAGGTCGAGTCGATTTGTAAACTTGGCACTGAAGTGAAGCGCGATCGGACAATAGCCAAGTAGCGTTTGTCGAGCTTGATATGCCAAGTATGCCCGTGGTTATAGAAAATGTTTTTCCGTTGTAGGTTTGATTTATACGATGAACGTTTCGTATAAACTTTCCTTTGTATGGAAGTTGTTTTTTTTTTTTTTTTTTTTTTACTCGAGGGAGACAGAGCCTAAGAAGCTCGATGTAGAGCTCGTGCGGAGTCGCTTGCGGGGCGGTTTCATTCTGGGATGTAATCGGGAGGAATGAGAGCGGATGCTCGTGAACCGAAGGGCTAAAGAGTGATATCTTTCAGATCGTGGCGCGAGGAAGGAAAGTACTTTCGCAAAACCTGTTATGTTTACTTTCGAAAGTTACTTCGTTATCACATGATCCTGACTATACGAAGGATTTCTCGCGTAAGCAACGGGCGATGAATTTAATAAATCAGGACGATGCATTGGGTTAACAATGTTTCCGCAGATTTTTCGAGAAACCTTTCCACTTAGTTTTTGATTCTTCGGTGATGGGTTTTTCGGAGTCACGCTCGGAGTTTTACCAAAAGTTATTTCACCGAGATCTCGTCGCAAAATGTTTTAGCGGGTTTCTCGGACGGAATGAATCACATGATTAGCAATAGGATCAGTCGGCGAGAAGGGAGGATGTGTTCTCTATTGCTGTTTTTTGTTCTTGATTTTTCTTTTGCCGCAAATGTTCTTGACATTATTTCATGACTCACTTGGTTTGACGGAAAATGAGATCAATGCTTCGATGCCTAAAGATTTCTCGTATAATTTTTCGATTCTTATACTTGTTTTATCAAGTTCGAGAAGATCATTATGACTTCGGCAAATCATCGAGTTTCTCTCTGAAGTTTCGCAGAGATTTTCTAACCGCATGATTGCGACGAGAGATGCTGTATATTCCTCGAGATTATTTCCCAGACGGTTTGGGTCAGTCTTCAGCACTTAGACGGTTTTTAGATTGTCGTTTGCTTTTGGGATGATTTCGACGAGGCGTTGCATCGTCCAAATATTTTTCCGCTTATTTTAGAAAGCGTTTTCTTGATGCGAGGAAAAATGTTCGGCGAAAAAGAAAGACGAGTTTCCTTTGAAGTATTGGGATGATCGACAATCCGGGTTAGTTAAAAACTGTGGTAGATTTGCGATGACTTGGAGTATGTCTGATTTACGAAAATTTCTAGGAGCGAGTCGGGTTTAAGACGACGTCAGCGTCTCTAGCTCCTTCTTTCTTTTAGGAAATGAGTACGTTCGAATGCATGGCGATCGTTTCTTGGCTGTACGAGAGATTGATCGGTTTGCGAGTTATGCCTGAATGGTTAGAGAACAACAAATCGAGATAGACAAAAATTGCTTACGACTTAGCATGCTAGACTATCCTCTAAATTCTAAGTTCTCTAGGTTTCACGGCAGTTTACAAGACGTTTTCACTTCTTACCTGCGAGAAATAAGAAGCCTAATAAAATTTTCAAATCGGACATACCTTAGTTTGATCGATGATTTCGGATCGTCTATTCTTCGTTCTTCGTCTTTTGACTTACCGGTCTTCGACGAATTACCAGAAAGAGTATCTGAGCGGGGAGAAGACTTAAAAATCGGAGCTCATGTTCTTGTTTCTTTGTACTGCTGGTTTTAGTTGACTGACTAGGTGCGCTTTGTATATCGAAAAAATCAATCACGTGTATATGATTGGATGTTTTTGACTTAGCGTGGCAGAGTTTCGTAAAACCGGATTGGGTCTAGAGAGTTCAGATTTCTCGTATAGTTTAAGAAACTTTGGTGTTAAGTCAACTGTTTCTGTTTCAGACGATTGATTCGAACTTATACGAAGAAACAAGTCTTCGCGGTTTTATCGTAAAATCCCGATGGAAATTCTGATTGAGACGAAACGAGAATCAGCGCGATCAAGACTCGAGAGAGAAACTCGAGGATTGGTTCAGCTCGACGTAGGGAAAGTCGGGTTAACCCTTTCAGCTCGCTGTGTGGCGATCTGGATGGAAGAACCCTTGGGCCGAAGTCAGCATCTCTTGGGCGAGCTAGGCGCTTGGTTCAGCTCGCCGTATGGCGAGCTAGCTAGCTCTACGTGCGGCGAGCTAAGACGCTTGGCGCGGGTGATCTTGATTCGTCGAGTTGACTTGTTTTCGTCGTAGAATCTCAACGGAAAGTAGATTGAGACGAAACGAAAAGCGTCTCGATCAAGATTCGAGATGGAGATGTTTCGATCCGTCGAGCTTGTCCAACTTGCCTAATGGTGAGTCGACGAGCACAGTCCCGATTCATCAAGCTATTTGTTTTCGTTGTAAAATCTCAACGAAAATTTTGACTGAGACGAAACGAAAAACAGTGCGATTATTGTTTAGAGTACGGTCCGGCTCACCATAGCTATTAGTACGGTCCGAAAAGCTAGGTTGCTTGGCCAACTCACCATCTTTTCGGCTGGATAGTATTGCCCGATTCTGCGAGTAGAGTAAGGTTCTTCCGCGAGCAACCTAGGGTTTTGTCGCGAATAACCTAGGGTTTTTCCGCGAGCAACATAGGGTTTTGCCGCGAATAACCTACGTTTTTCCGCGAGTTACCTAAGGATTTTTTTGCGAACAGCCTAGGGTTTTTCCACGAGTAACTAGGAATTATTTCGCGAGTAACTTACGGTTTGTTCCGCAGTTTCTGGGAGAGCAAGTTTTATTTTTCCAAAAAGTTCTCGGAAAAAGTCTTTTGCTCAACCCGTGAGATTGTCCAAATCGGAAATAAGAAAAACACTATGGGGTTTGATAGATTTTATCGTTGCCCTTAGTGATCCGAGATTGAAATCGTGAGCTTTTTTTGTTGCTCTTCCCGTGGCGAAGAGTCGCGATTAGGTTTTCGATTTTGTTGAGTACTATGGCGTTTGCGTGAGCGTTGGCTGTATGAGTAGTCACTGCTGGAGTTGTTTTACCAGCGTCTTTTTGCGAGTTGTGACTTTGTCTTTCATATATCCAGACATCGTTTTGATCAAGCGTTTTGCGGCTATGAGTAAGAGTAATCCGACCCCCTCTCCTTCTAGCGCCAAACTGTGGGAACCAAAATTCACACTTGTCAATTTCCGTTAAATAAGGAAACTTAGGAAAACCCTAATTTTCCAGAGGAACTTGATCTCTGCGAAAGCCAACGACAAGTAACCAAATAAATGCGGAAAAATATGAAAAACGTAATAAAACGAATTTAAATAAAAAGTAGATCTTATTTCAATTTCGCGCAAGAGCTTTGCAATCATTACAAGGGTTTACAAAGGCTTTGGCCGCAGGGCCGTCAGCGAGTTATCAACATAAAAAACCTTAAACCTAATCGAGTCGCGGCTCGATAATAAAAGACGGAAAACGATAAGAAAAAGGATTTGAATGATTTCGGACTGAACCTTATGAAAGGCTGCCTACGTACCCCTTTCGAGGATCAAGTCGAACGTATTTCAGTTGATTGAGCTGGACCAGAGATTGAACCGCCTAGGCGAGTTCGTCTAGTAATTGAGCGCCAGTCATAGAAAAAAGCCTAAGTTTCTAAGTGCGGAAAATTCTAAGTCTTGAAAAGTTGTAAAAGTCTCAGATGAGAGCTCTGGATTTCGTCCCCTTGCTTCTGCCCTATTCCTCTTGCTTATATACTCCCTTCCTAGGCGGTTTAGTCTTTCCCTTTCGCCCAGATTCGAGTTTATCGGGAATCTTCCATTTATCTCGATCTTTCCTTTTTTCCCGCGGAAATCTTCTATTTATCCTCAAACTTGACATTTATATTCAAGTTTGACATTTATTTTCTTTCTGCGAGTAAATCGCCAAAACGTCATTGTATCTTTGGGTTGGATTTTTTTTTAAACTCGCGAGTGTCTTTTATCGCGTTTTAGAACTTTCCGAGCCGTTTTGCGATAAATCCGTTTTACGACTTTAGACGAGATCGTTTCCTGATACGATGCCGTTTTTAGATAAGTTTCTTAAGTTAATCGTAAAGCTAGGCAATGTTCGATGTTTCGATTAATTGTTGAGTTAATCCCTTTTATGACAGTTATGAGATCCTCGAACCTCTCCAGATGATCCATAGGATGCTCATGGGACAACCCACAGAAGGGTATTTGTCCTACAAGTGTGTAGTACTGCGGCTTGAGCTCGAAATCTCCTCTCTGAATAGAAGGAGGGCGGATGGCTGATCGGTTGTATAGAACTGATCCAGACGGCTGTAGTCAGCCAAAGTTCTAGCTCTGTTAGCCTCTTCTACAAGTTGAATGTTGTCTGTAGGTGCAGTTTCTTGCTCAGGAATGATCTTCTTCTGAGCATTCAGCTTCTGACCTTCTTCATTCCACAGGTGACCATCTTGATCACGCAGGTCTCCAGTCTTATCGGTAGTGAGAATAATAGTCGCTACCATGTCTCGCCGGTAAGTATCGATCGATTTAAGATGGGGGATATCGATCGATGTCGGATGAAAGATTTCGGTCGACGAACAGTTGTTGATGTCGAACGATGGCAAGGTGCGAGTATCGGTCGACGAAGAAGGTGTCTCGGTCGACTGTGGTAAGCGAGTGTCAGTCGACGAACAGTTGTTGATGTCGATCGATGCGGTACGTAAGTCTCTGCGGATGCTACGTTTCAAACTGTGGGGGTCTTCTGAGTACACAAGTTGGTTGTTCTTGTTGCTTCTAGTACTGCTAGGCATGTACCTGAAAAAGACAAGATTTTTTTTGTGTCAGAAGATGATTAATCAGTAACAAGTAACCTAGACCTAATCAGATTAAATCTAATGGCGATCTTAGTTTCCCGGCAACAACGCCAAATTTGATATCACTCAAATAAGAGGTTCAGTTTTAGTACTTAGGGATCAAATCCACAAGGAACTAAGGAAAACAAAAGATAAAATCCTAAGTGATTATGCTAGGTTAATTAAGTTTAAAAGTAATTGCAGTTGTGAGCAATAATGAGTTGCTCAAGAGAATGGGTTTAGGTTTTAAACAATAAAAGAAAGTAGTTAGATTCAAGGTTGCTATTCATATAATCAGGATTATAATGCTACAGATGTCTTTACAAGTTGCTTGCAAGATATTAAAGAACTTCAATTCTTAGATAAGTCTGTTAGCAATCGCTATCTAGACTCGTCCACTGATCTGACTGCTGGCAATATCGACCGATGTTTTGACAGCGATATCAGACGATATGGGTTGCCGTCGATCGATTACTCTATAGGAGTATCGATCGATATAGCTTCAGACCGAATTGAATATGTGTTCACCAAGATCATAGACCGCCTGTCGTTCGTCCCTAGAGGATCTCAGCTTATGCTAAATGATTCAGGATGATGATTAACAAGGTTAAATCATTCCATGATCATACTCTAAATAGCTACTAAAGAGTAAGCATTAGGGTTCATCGGGATAATGAATATCACAACCCAACATTCCATAGTTCAGGCTAATCCCTCATAACTATTTGAACCCCAAATCTAACAAGTGAATCTACTCAGACATGGCTACGTGATTCATAGCATCAAGGAAATAATAGAAATTCATAATTAGAAGATTGAACTCTTGGTTCTTTTGAACAACAAATCTATTTGTGTGTTCTTCTAAATCTAGAACTCTATAACCTTTTATGAAAATGAGAATAAGATGAAAAGAATACTTTTATAAATCAAAGAACTAAGAGCATAAAAAGCATTCAAAAGTAGAACATGTAGAAAGCATGCAAAGCTCAAGAAGTACTAAAAAGCATGTCTAGCCAAAAACACATAGGCATAACTATAAATATGAGTTCCATTAGGTTAAAAACTCGTCAGGGGCAATCTTGTAATATTGAGAGAACTTGGGCTTCAAGTCGGCTGAGTCAAACTTGTTCTTCACGCTTCATATCGATCGATGGTACAAGGCGTACATCGATCAATGGAGTATCTCGATTCGTCATCTTCTACGGAAGCGTCGTCGATCGATTACACCGGATGTTTATCGATCGATATGTATCTCTGGATATCCACCTTGTTGTCTGATCTTCACAGTCATCTCGGGAAAACTCTCCTTTAAGTTCCATATGGGCACCTAAATCATCACTTTACTCCAAAATGCTCTTGAACCTGAAAACATACCTAATAGATTCCAAAACATATATATATATATATATATATATATATATATATATATATATATAATATAAAATCATCTCAATACCATGGTTAAAAGTGGGTCAAAACCATGGTATATCATGTGCTCAGCTCGCCGAAGGGAGAGCTGGTCACATGTGTGCTCAGCTCGCCGAAAGGAGAGCTCGTCACATGTGTGCTCAGCTCTCCGAAGGGAGAGCTGGTCACATGTGTGCTCAGTCGCCAAAGGGAGAGCAGGTCACATGTGTGCTCAGCTCGCCGAAGGGAGAGCTGGTCACATGTGTGCTCAGCTCGCCGAAGGGAGAGCTGGTCACATGTGTGCTCAGCTCGCCGAAGGGAGAACTTGTCACATGTGTGCTCAGCTCGCCAAAGGGGGAGCTGGTCACATGTGTGCTAAGCTCGCCAAAGGGAAAGCGGGTCACATGTGTGCTCAGCTCGCCGAAGGGAGAGCTTGTCACATGTGTGCTCAGCTCGCCGAAGGGAGATATGGTCACATATGTGCTTAGCTTGCCGAAGGGAGAGCTGGTCACATGTGTGGTCAGCTCGTCCTTTGGCGAGCTGGACAGATGTGTTCAGCTTGGTTTCGACTTTTTCTTGTTTTCTTGACTCGAGATCTTTGCGGAGAACGTAAGAAGAAGTGTCCGTAGGTTTTGATTCCGATCTTAACAATAGTTTTAGTATCTCGGGGAGTTTAGACGTTAAGGCCGTTCTTGTTAACTGAGCCAATAAAACAATCGCGGATTGTTTTTTTTTTTATTTCCCGACGATTTCCAAGACAACGATTGTTAGTTCTAAAGAATTGTTATGTTCGGAGAATCCTCAGATTTCTTCTCGACAATTTTTCGTGTTTTTAGTACTTATTCTTAACTTTTTTGGAAAGTTTTAGTCATTGATTCCGTCGTTACCGATTTTGACCCAAACAGTTAACCCCCAGCCAGTAAGAATCGTAGAGTTCTTGCGAGCGGTTTGAACTTGTTCGGCAAGTTTGGTAGAAGTAGGCGGAACTTTAATGACTAAAAGTCCGAAAGTGAATAGTAAAATTTTGCTTATATATATGTGTGGAGTAAGTTTTCAAATTCTTTACTCACTTCTTTCCACATAAATCTACTTTGAGATTAGAAAAAATTTCTCTTCTCTTTCTTTATCTTTCCACACTTGTTTGTCAAGCATGTCTACTGAAGAGAGAGCTTCTGAAGGTGCTCATCCATCCATCTTCGATTCGAGTGATCTCAAGTGTCCTGGTGGTAACGTACTTCCTGCCCCGGTATTCTTAAGGTTTACCACAGATAAAGAGGGGTGATATACCATGGTTTTGACCCACTTTTTGGAGTCTATTAGGTATGTTTTCAAGTTCAGGAGCATTTTGGAGTAAAGTGATGATTTAGGTGCCCTTATGGAGCGTAAAGGAGAGTTTTCCGACATGACTATGAAGATTAGACAATAAGGTCGATATCCATATATACATATCGATCGATACACATCCTGTGTCATCGATCGATGATGCTTCCATTGAAGATGAAGTCGAGATACTCCATCGATTGATGTACACCATGTACCATCGATCGATATGAAGCGTGATGAGCAAGTCTGACTTGGCCGACTTGAAGCCCAAGTTTTCCTAATATTACAAGATTGCCCCTGACGAGTTTTTAACCTAATGGAACTCATATTTATAGTTTTGCCTATGTGTTTTGGCTATATGTGCTTTTATGTTTTGAATACCTTTTGTTACTTCTTAAGATTTGCTTGTTTTTAATTTAAGTATTCTTTTCATCTTATTCTCAAAGGTTATAGAATTCTAGATTTAGAAGAAACACACAAAGAGATTTGTTGTTCCAAAGAACCAAGAGTTCAATCTTCTAATCTTATGAATTTCTATTATTACCGTGCTGCTATGAATCTTTTAGCCATGTCTGAGTAGATTCACTTGTTAGATTTAAGGTTCAAATAGTTATGAGGGATTAGCCCCAAGTATGGAATGTCAAGTTGTGATATTCATTATCCAGATGAACCCTAATGCTTAGTCTAGAGTAGCTAACTAGAGTATGATCATGGAGTGATTTAACTTGTTAATCATTATCCTGAAATCATTTGGCATAAGCTTAGATCCTCTAAGGATGTGCGAGAGCCGGTCTATGATCTTGGTGAACACAGTTTCGTTTCGATCTTATGCTATATGGTTCGATACTTTTATAGAGTAATCGATCGACGTCTACATGTATCGGCCGATGTTGCGATAGCAATATCGATCGATATTGCCGGCAGACAGATCAATGGATGCGTCTATATAGCGACAGCTATTGGATCTGTCTAAGAATCAAAGTTCTTATATATCTTGCAAGCAACTTACTAAAACATCTGTAGCATTATTGATATTACGTGCGAACGCACACCAATTAACCTAATGTGCACACTACCACAATCGAATGGTATGTCGATGTAACACTTAAGGATCGAATCCACAGAGACCAAATATTACACTTTACTTTTATAAGATCAATTTCAAGCTAAAACGATAAGTTTTGTAAAGAAGCTAATAGTGAGAAACAAATAATTAAAATGGGTTT